>VVHJ01003983.1:0-10685 GCA_015107715.1 Tylochromis polylepis | reverse complement strand
GGGTGGGTGAGGGTGGGGGTAATGTTAGTATAGTCCTCAGTGCCGTGATGGCGTGTAAGCTGCTGGGATGGAAAGCGCCTGCTGTTGTCAGGCAGCAGAGTGCAAAGACAGCAGGAAGAGCAAAATGCTGAAGGGAGAGGCCTCGAGCCAGAAGGAAACACTGCACTGCATGACCGCCAGTGGAGAGAACATAAGCCTCAGATGACTTCAATGAAATCAAAGCAAAAATATCTCTCATTATTTCCTCCTGAGTTTTTTTTTTTTTTTAACACTCTTTAAGAAATGGTTACTAGTGGATGCTCACACTTTCTTCTTCAAAAATCATTCATGAACAAGAACAGCAACTGGGCCAGCATCTTGAAATATTAAGACAGAGAACTGTGTTTAAATGTCTGTATCTACTAGCAGTATGCTGCTCATTTTTAGCTCCAGATTTTTGGTTCTCACTCTGCTGGATTAGCTTTGCATGACTCAGAGTTCAGGAACTGCTCTGCTTTCAGCTGCTCTCACTTTAAGGCCACCCTTCCTTCATGTCAAGTTTCTTCTGATGGACTGCCCCGTGCAAACAGAGGCAGCTGGATGGTGCTGCTGTGCTCAGAGACAGAGTCGTGCACCTGAGATAAATATATTGAGGATATCTGCTCTCTATTTAGCAGGGTGGTAATGACTTGTTGGTCTAAATGGATTCTAGCGCAGCCTGAAGTCTGAGCTTTTGGCTCGCAGGGACTGCTTACACATTTGCTGATCTCATTATGTGAAACTTTGGCCATATTTAATATGAGCACCCACCATTGCAACAGTATATACGTGACAGAAAAGAAGGAAATGCTTTATAGCTCCTCTTCAGTAATGCAGTCCAATTTTAGGGCAAAGTGCAGTTCAAAAGTCTTGAGTCACCCTTAATTTATTTATATGTTGCTAGAAAAATGGGAACTAAGTGTAGCAATTTATAGAAACATGAAAACATGAATGGAAATACTGTATGTAAGACAAAAAACAAGCTTGAAAGTGAATATTTGGTAATGACCGCCTTTATTCATCAACACAGTCTGAACCCTCTGAGACAAGCTTTGTTATCATTTCTTTAAGTCATCTTCAGGAATAGTTCTCCAGACTTCTTGAAGGACATTCAAAGCTCTTCTTTGGATGTTGGCTGCCTTTTGTTTTGTTGAAGTCCGGGCTCTGGGGAGGCCAATCCATGACTGATGGTGTTCCATTGCGTGTTTTTCCTACCCAGGTATGCTTTTACTGCATTGGCAGTGTGTTTACGATAACTGTCATGCTTAAAAATGAAGCTTTTGCCAATCTTATTATACAAAATACAAAACAAGATCTCCAACAATATTGGCTCCAAACCAAGACAGAACCTCCACCATGTTTTACAGAGGACTGGAGACACTTCATGTTGTACCTCTTTCCTGACCTCCTCCAAGCAAGACTGCCTAGCTGTCAGTGATTTCCAGTGCCATTCTTGTACACTTTGTTATACTTCAGCCTTTTCTCCATGTTTCCCTTCCTTAAGAATGGCTTCTTGACAGCCACTCTTCCACTGAGATCTGATGATGCTTCATTAAACAGCAGATGGATCAACTAAAGGGCCAGATGCATCTCTCAGGTCCTGTATCAAGTATTTGCTCTTGATACTGGACCTACATAAAACATAAAAGAACGTTTTCCCTTAAGGACATGACTTTCAGATACTGTTCATCTGCTGTAGATAGTTTTGTACAGCTGCTGCTACTTCTTTTGTCCTTCACCAGTTTCCTCAAGTTTTTTAAGGACACACTGTACACAGTGCTGAGGTTTGCCAAGTTTTCAGCCAACAGCTCTTTGGGAATCACCTTGTTGGGGAAAAAGTACAATTTTATGCCTGTGAAACTGTGTTAACCTTGGCATTTTTCATAGATTCAGCTAAAGAAGTTGGAACAAATGATGTGTTTTTGTGGCAAGCTTTTTAAAACTGGTTCTTTGCTAAGTTGTCTGTTATGTGTCGACACAACACTGGTTCATCCCTTGAGTTAGGCTCCTTTATTATGCCCGACTGATTCATAGGTCACCATTAAGTGTTTTAACAACCAAGGACTGGACTGAAAATGAGCAAAAAAGCAGCCAGTCTCTAAAGAAATCTTTGAAAGATCTTCAGAAAGCCTGGAGAACCATTGCTTAAGAGAAAAAAAAAATGATATGAAGCCTGGCTCCTTGGAAGCAAAATGTGTTTAAATAATGATGGTGGCGCAAGACCTTTGCGCAGTACTGTAATATTTTAACTGCCATTTCATAACTACATTAAGTCATTTGGGAAGGAATGAGACTTTAAAGTCAGAAAAACACATCAAAAGCTCTAAGTGCTGCTGACAGTACGTTTATACTGGTTATAATGTAGCAGGTGCTAGCATGGTAACAACTGGTAAATAAATTAGCACTAAACATTTAACTGAAGGCTTAATGGGACCAGTGGTGATGTCATCAGTTTAAACCAAAAATCCCTGCATTTATTTTTCCATCTTACTTATAATCTGGAACGTGAGCTGCGTTAGAGAAGGTTGGGGGATAAATAAATACAAATAAATAATGGCGCAGGTTTGACTGCAGTCCATTCCTGTAGCTCCAAATATATCTGAGTCTGCACTAAAAACGACCTCTACTGCGAGCATGGCTTAAAATACTACACATGTCACCTTGTTCCTGATTCTCAAATGTAGCATTTTGCTGCTTTTCCCCCCCATGGACTTTTAAAATTGGCTAACCTTGCATCCTAACAAACTGAATGGGAACTTATTGCAGTTTTATGATATTTTACAGATAAAACGATGAAGTTAATGAAAACAATAGCTGGTTAATTTTAATGTGACAGCAATTCAAATATTGCATTACTTGTTGAGAGCACTGCAGATGAAAGGGAAAGCCAAACCTGCAGTGCCAAGAACTTCAGATTCTCTGTTGGCTGTTTGATGCTAATTCCAAAAAATGAGTCGATTTGAAACTTCACAGCATTAAAAATTTGAGGATTGAAATGGGGATAGTTTCGCTCTTCATGACAGCTCTAAAAGAGGGGATTGTTTTTTAATAACTCAACCAAGCTGAAAATTGAATTAAGGGGCGTGGCCAATTTGACTGAAAGGTGTTCTGACACGTGGGAGCTGGAACCAATCAGAGTCTCCCAGGCTTCACCTCTGGTAATTCCAGTCACTGATCTGGACTTCTCCACCATGTTTGTACTGTTGGTGCCTTTTGGAATATCTTTAAAGGAGCTATCTGACAGTGTGCTGCTGTCCTGCAGGTCACTGAATAAATGTGTGCTTCAGTTTTGGTGAGTGAAATAATTTATCTTGTTAGTCTGTGTATCTTGTTAGCCGATGTGTGTGCCTATGCGTTGCATTTTAGCTGTTTAAAGAGTCCAAGGGAAAGTGCTGATGTTTTTCATTGATTTACTACAGCAGTATTTCTTTATAATTTGGAAAAATTCATCAGTATCATCAAATAAATGCAGGTGTAGTACAGAGTGTAGTACCTAATTCTTTAATTGGTGTTAAGGTCAAATCATCTTAACATCTCCAAAGATTTGTGTCCCACCCACGAATTTGAAAGTAATCTACACACAAAATACTAAAACCTACATTTGTTGTGTAAATTATATATAAAAAGATAAACCAAGAAGTTGCAAAAGTGGTTTCAAAGTATTATTTGAAATACAAAATCGCTCTTGAGACCCCCCCCCCCCCAAAAAAAAAATGTCATTTTTCTATTTTTTGAATTTGAACTTTTATGTCAATAAAAAAAACCAAAAAACTTGGAAATCCACTTTTTATGTTTTGACTTCGTTGATGCACTTCTCTTGCAACTGTTAATTTTTAATTTTTAATTTAATAACAACCTATTTAAGGAGGGTAATTATGCACTGCAACAAGGTGGATAAGAAGTCTTATCTGAACTCGAGGATTCAGTATCTTTAACTTAATGGTCAAAAACGTATATAAAAAAAACTGTTTTAAAATCTACTTTTTCAGGTTCCAGCATATAAAACAACATCTAAAATATATCATAAAAAAGTTTACCTTTGATGCCTTAGTTGGATCAAAATATGTTTTAATGTTTTATTATGAATTATTATTTATTTTTTTAAATGCATAGCAAATTATAAAATAAAGCACCTTTTTAAACATTTATTTATGTATGTATTAGTGTGATTGATTTAATTTATTTATTTTTAGTATGTTTAAACAATTTTTGAAGCCTAAATAGTAACTGGGCCCAGTTAATTAATACAACAATATTAATATTATTATATGACCACTGTCTTGCTCACTAATTTGGGTAATTATTTTGAAACATTGTCTAAATTTGCTTTTATTCTGGTCTCAAAACAAGTTTGAAAAGTTTATTTTTTCTCTGGAAATTATAAGCCCACTCCTGCTGCTATCTTACCATGCAAGCGATATTCCAGCTGCTGACCTTGACAGGAAAATGTATTTTTTGACTTACAAAAGGATGTGCAGTATAGTATGTAAAGGGGCCAGTATGTCCTGCATTGATAACATATTTTCCTGTTGTCCTTGGTGCGAATGCAGGACACAACAGTATCTACATACAAATGATGTGGCAAGCTTTCAGTGAAGAAAACGCTCTGTTCTAATAATAAACATAAAAAGTATGTTATGCACATAACGTAAACATGGCAAAAGTTTATGCCATACTTTCAAAAATAGTCTTTGGTGCCCCAAAAGGGGGGGAAGAAAACCCCAACGTTAACAAAAACAGCTCCCGCAACATTTGACAACAGCAAATTCAAGCCCACCAATGTGATCTCTCTGACAGTTAAAGGTATTTTCCTGTGTACTCAGCTAATTTAACAGTATGTCTACAGTACAGTAACAGTTCAAAAGGGGATCAGTGTACCAGACAGAGTCGCATCCAGATGCAGTAAGTGGGTCACGGATTATGCAGCTGGGTCACACAAACACTGCGGCCGTGAGTCAGTTTGGCAGCGGCTGGATGCATCGTGATCGTCCTGTCAGTCTGCATCGCAGAAGCAGCATAATGAGATATACTGACCTGCGGCGACGCTGTTCTCTTAGTGCCCGCTTAATGTCCACAGATAACTGGGGCCGCAAAATACCCACTGTGAGTGGGAATAAACGCTAAGAGACGGATTGCTGTGGATCTTTTTTTTTGTTGACGGCTCCACCGCAGGAATGTTGTCTCGTCACAGTTGGGGTGGAAAAAAGCAGAGGTGTCACAGCAAGAACGTAGTCGGAACTAATTTTATTATTTACACTTGGCGAGAGAGCGAGAGAGTTACAGCGCGTTTCCTTTGCTTAGATATTTGTTATTTCCCTGAAGGCTAAACTAATAATTAATTCAGCTCATTAACAGTGAATAATTTGTCAGAAAGTGCTGCGCGACGCCGACCTTCACAATGAGACGCATGAATTATTGATTGTATAGTTTCGTCAACATGTGTCACATATGTTCAGATAACAAATCGTCAGTGCAACAGAGGGCAGCACAACCTGCTTTCAGCCTGCATCACTTGTGATCATGTGGAGGAGGGTATCTTTGAACCTGACTATATCACCATAGCAACTAATGCTGAACACAGAGCAGGTAATGTTCGCACTTTCAGTTTAAAATCAGCTGGAAGCGACACACTTTTACTTACTGTGTTATAAAAGGCTTTAGAGGTGTTTACCTGCTGAAGGAATACAACATGCAACCTGCTGAGCCATGTGTTACTAATGCTACAGTGTAAAATATGGCTCGTGGTCACAGGAAATCACAGCATGCGTGTGGAAAACGAACGTTTTTATGCTTGATCGTGACCCGCTGCCAAGTCTCGTTTAGGCTGCTGGAGTTGAAAGGAGTAGAACACAGATTAGTAAATGAATCAGTCCATTTGTAGGCTGTTTATCAGTGAGATCACTGACTCGGTACAAATAATCTGACTTTTTCCACACTTCCATCACTGGACAACCAGATCTGAGCAGGCTGATGTTTAAATATATCACTTATAAAGTTTGAGCACTAATGTGCAGCTCCATGTCACATTAGGAAGGTTTCCCACTCAGTGTGCTCTCTGCACACTGAGTGGGAAACGCAAACAGTTTTCTTACTTTGTTGCCTTTTGCCATTTTACTTTTATAGCTGTTTCTGTGACTGAAGCAGGCGACGCTCAGTTGGTCCATTTTCCTGCCATTTGTGCAAAAAAGAGATTCAAAGTGTCCTTTTGTGTGAGCCTGTACAGAGCCTGAAGCTGGAAGTCCTGAATTAACGAGAAAGGTTGATAACCACTGTCATGTCGCCCGTTATCTCTGACTGAGCTTTTAGGTTTTGCTGAGCCAGCTAATGTAAAGAGAGCCTGGATATGCTGAGCTTGCTTTGTAGTGCACGCCTGTAAATGTTTTAACTAATAGATATCACCAAGAAACTTCAAGTTTCTTGGTGATATCTCAAGATGTTTTGTTTTGTGTTTGAAATATCCACTTGTATCCAGCAGATAGAGGGCAGTAAAATAAACACCTTAAATTGTTATTTCAGGCTCCCCCCCCCTTTTTTTTTGCGCATTCTGAATGAAAGAAAACATTTTATGGAAGCAAAATAGTCAAAAATCTCAAAATTGGCCTATGCATGGAAAAACTGGATTTAACTTCTTGCCTTTATACTGCTCTGAGGCTGGTGTGAAGGCAGTTTTTTCTAAACGTCATTTGTACTGATTCCCATTTAAAGCCCTTTGTTTATAGTATGCATGGACAGTTTTATCATCTTTAAAGCAGCAATCATCTCCAAAGTTTTCCATGAGCAAGCATAAGAAGAGCTGGAATTGATTAAATCCGTGCAGTTTTACTCATGAACTGGGTTATCATTGAGTACTTTCATAACATTCACACAAATGCTTCTTGATAGAAACTGGGAGTTTCAGGCCCTTGTGTGGCCCATTATTACCGTACAGCACTACTGCCACCCTTTCAGCATCCCCCTGCTATAGCTGCACCCTTTGCTTTTCATCCCAATCCAGCTAGATGGCAGTAATGCACCCATAACAACTCTGTAATGGAAACTGCTCATCATCATGAAAAGTGCATGAGGAGTGTTGTCCTCTCTTGCTGGAAAATCACCAAAAAATATATATTCTTGAACAAATCTCAGTTTGCCTGCACCATCCGAGACGGTCTTCATCCTTCCTGTCTTTTATTTTCAGCAGCTTCTTTGCAGTTCCCTAATAAAATGCATTATTGTTATGATGCAACCACACAGCCCTTTCCGAGCACCACACAGCAGCTCTCATTTTGTATTATGTTTGCTCTGCTGGCACTAATCCCCACAGACAGTACCCAATCTGGGCTTGGCTAATACGCTCAATTTTAAAGGAGTTTCCTTATGCAAACAGAATTTACATTTGTTATTTTCACATTTTTGTACAATTTGTTATTGAGTTTAATTCCTCTTTCTATCAACTCGCTAAAGACCACTGTGGTGTTTTACACCTGGTGGCTGCTTCATTTAGATGTTGTTTATGCAGCCTCTGCTAACTGCTGATCATTTGCTTTTAATTAAACCTCTTTTTTACCAGGAGAGGCTTTGGATTTGGTGTCAGACACCTCACAGGTGTTTAAAACTTTGTCTTGTTTTGTCCTTGCAGTAATCTCAATTTTGTTCTCAAAACCAGCAGTCCAATTTTCTTTCTTGCAGCTTCAGCAAAAATAGGAGATTGGATCTTTTTTTTTTCCTTTTCTGTTTTTTGAGCTCCAAAAACTTTCTCATGTTTTTCTTACAGCTGGGAAATGCCTGTTTACAGAAACTATTTGAAATAACTTGACGCCACCAGAACAGAGTGCTGATGGCTTTAAATGTACTTCTCTACATTTGTAGAGAATAGATGGTAAAATTGTATTTTTTTTAAGGCTTAAATGGGGTTACATTAACTTGTGAATATGGTAATGGTGAGAAAATCTTGAGCCACACTCCATTTAAATGTATATTTTGCTGAAAAAATGGGTCCCGGGCTTCCTGAAGGACATTGAAAGCTCTTCTTTGGATGTTGGCTGACTTTTGATCTGTTCTCACTCAACATGATCCCACACTGCATCAATAATGTTGATGTCCGTACTCTGGGGAGGTCAATCCATCACTGGTACTGCTCCACTGTGTGTGTTTTTTTTGTTTGTCCCCTCCCCCCCCCATTCAGGTATGCTATCACTGTCATGGTAGTGTGTTTCGGATCACTGTCATGCTGAAAAATGAAGCTGTTGCGAAGCCGAAGTTTTCCAGATGTTACCACATGTTGAATCAAAACCTGATGGTACTTTTCTGAATTCATAATTCCACAAATTTTGACATGATCTCCAACACCACCGGCCGAAATGAAGCCCCGAACCATGACAGAGCCTCCACCATGTTTTACAGATGGCTGTAGACGGTCACTGTTGTACATCTCTCCTGACCACCTCTGTACATACTGACGAACATTTGAACCAAGGATTTCATCACTCCATCAGACCTGATGCCACTGATTTTCAGTCTTAGACCTGCCGTTTGTCATCCACTTGTCAATTTTCCTCACATTTTTAAGGACACGCTGCACACCATGCTGAGACATGCTAGGTTTTCGGCTAATAACTCTTGGGGAATACGAAAAGTACCATTTTATGCCTGCTATCTGTGTTGCCAGTGTTATGTTTAAGAATTTTTCATAGACTCAACTAAAGAGACAAGAATATACAATGTGTATTTGCGACAACCTGCTAGTAACAGATCATTTTAAATTGCTTCTTTGCTAAATTGTCTGTTATGAGTAGGAACAGCATTGGTTCATCCCTTGAGTTGGGAGCCTTTTTTATGCTTAAATGATTCTTGGGTCAGTGTTAAGTGACTTTAAGTGAAAAAAAACAACAACATTCCTCTGAAAGTGGTCAGACACAAAGGCTGGACTGAAAATGAGCAAAAAAGCAGCCAATGTCCAAAGAAAACATTTGAAAGACCTTCAGAAAAAACCCAACGAGCTGTTACTCAAGTGCACTTTAAAAGTTACAAGAAAGTCTGGACACAAAATGTAAAGATATAAGAGGTGGCCGAAGATTTTTGTTCAGTACAGTATGGAGATTGGTAGGTCGCTGTTTGATTTTTGCGTAAATCCTTGATTATGTCCCTTCTGTTAGAGGAAATTGACTTATGAAAATCATTTAAATCTAAAATCACATTATTTTAAAGTGTATTAGACTTTTTTTTTCAGGCAGTTTTATTTTTCCCATTTTATATTTGCTGTATTTTTTTAAGTAACTTGTTACCTGTATTTCTAATAGTAGTATCACCAATGTAAAGCGATTGTGTTTCCTGTAATCACAGAGCAGTGGTGGTGTTGACGTGCGAGCAGATCCAGGAACAAACGGTGACTAAGATGAAACCGTGGCAGTCTTATCTCATTCCATAAAGAGCTTCTTTCTCACTCAGGCTACAGGAGAAAATGCACAGTAATCACAAACTGCACAGCTGCTGGCAGCTTCACGTGTTTCTCTGAAGCCTTTTTTTTTTTTTTTCTCCTTTCAGTTATTATCTGGAATGAACTTCTGTCTCGCCGCCCGTAATGCTGAGTCAGTCAGCTAGCTTGCGTCAACACTCAGAGTGCCCTGCCCACACAAACTCGGGTACACAGAGTATAAAAAGAAGTCTCAATGCTAGGCTCTCACCTGCCTGTCAAATGGGACAAGTGAAACATTCAGTAAGTCATAATGATACCTGTAAACTAATTTGATGTGGATGAGAAGAAATGCTTCAAAATCTTATTTACAATCTTTCTTTATCCAATAAGTGAATAAACTAAACATCCACCCAGATCTGACAGATGGATGGAAATAATTCAGAAGTTTAAGGGATAAGATGCCTTTCATTAATTTTGTAAAGAACATGCAGAGACAGGCGGAAGCTTTTTGAGGCCAGTGATGGGGAGGAAAATCCACACTGCACTAAGGGGACTGTAATGCATGGCGGTGGGAACGCCTAAGTGTGGCAGTGTCTCCCTTACAGTGGTGTCGGTCTCGAATCTGTTGAAGGGGTCATAAATTTTAAAATAATCTGCCCAAAAGAGTGATACAAGCAACAGAAGTTAGATGGTTTTTTTTGTGGGTTTTTTTTGAGCCAGGAGTCTTTCACTGATCACACAGAGCATCTGCGTGAAGCCAAGGAAGGAAAGAAAATAAGGTGATGCTCTTGCGTGGATGAACTGAAGATCTTCACCTCCGCTGTCACCACAGAGAGAAAGTAGTTTATTTCATACATGCTGGTGGTCTATCACTTCTACAGCTAAAGGATGGCAAATAGCCTTTCTACACCCCCTCCTCCTAAATGGACAAAATAGTTCTCCTACTAAAAGCTCCACTCTGCTCACCAGCCAGCTGTTAAGTGTGTCTGTGTGCAGTTAGGCGCTGAGCTGCTGGTACTGGAGTTTTTGTAAGGTTTATCACTGAAAGCTGCTGAGAGGGAAATCGGTGAAATGAACTGAAACTGAAGCAATAATATAGATTAATTGCTTACCTTTCTCACTATCATCTAATGCTATTATAAAATCTAATGCTGTCACTTGGTGTTCGCTCTCTCTGCGGTAGAGTATCACTTCCTGTTCCTGCTCAAACACAGTGGTGTTTTTGAGTAGCTTATCTGCTTAGCAATTTATTTAAAAACTTTTAGATACATTT
>VVHJ01003977.1:15788-26926 GCA_015107715.1 Tylochromis polylepis | reverse complement strand
TAAAGACAAAAAGTCAAAAGGATTAATCCTCCATGTAACTGTGTCACTATATATCAGCATTATCACTACCTCAATTTGGTGTTTCAGAAAGCTGCTGATCTCAGACCTGCACAGCTTCTGTTTGAAACACTGAATGTAGTCAGCTGCATGAAGAGCACATGAGATTTTCTCTGACATCATTAAATAAGCCTGATGAAGGTCAAAGGTCGTCACTTGTATGTTGAATTAAAAACTTTAATCTGGAATTCTTTCACTGTTTTTTGCCAATAGTGTGTTATTTACCATAAGTAATCCAGAGTCATTCATACCAGAGTAACCAGAGAGGATCATATATATTTAAATATATAACTTTCTACAGGACTGAATATAATATCTTTATGTAAAAGTCCAGAGCCTCTGAGGATTATCTGAGTACTTCTAACATTACACAAAGCAGAAGTCTCCATCACAGTGTTCATGAAATGCTGGGTTTATCCATCTTCTGGGGCGGGCCTACGGTGAAGCTCTGAAGATTTCCCTTTGAAGGAGCTGCGGGTGAAGATCATGAGTCCTACTTGATCCCTGTGATGAGCTTCAGTCTTCCTGATGTTTCTGAAATGATGCCTCTCTCAGTGGGTCAATAGAACATCTGGCACAGGACAGCTGTGATGAAAGAAAGGGAAGAAGTTTCTCCAAACCTCTGGACCGAGGAAACCCAGCTTGGTCCTGATGTCCTTGATCCCTCACTAGTTTTCCCCCAGGGTGGATGTAGCTGCTGACAACAATGTGGACTCTATTATTAAATGAGAAGAACAAAGGACACTTCTATGACACCTTCTGCTGCTGTTTTATTTAAAGTTTCCATGTTAGCACGCTGTAGAGTGCTCTGTGAGTGTAATGAATCTAAAACTGTTTAAATCCTCAGTCTGATGTTAAAATCTCAAAGGACAACATTACATTTTTGATATTAACAGTAACTCTGGGCCTCTGTGGAGTGTGCAGCTGATGTCATCGCGGTCTAAAAATGGACAATGAAAACTAAGGTGTGCTGAATCATTCAAAAATACAGACAATTACAGTAACAGGTGTGTAGCATCGCTAACTAGCTAGCAACAAGCCTCTAACACAGTGCATATGCTAACAGCCAATCTAGCAAACAAATTAACAGCAGAGTGATTTTAGATGTTGTAGAACTACAAGATGATAAGCTGTGTGTCTTTTTCATAATAGTGACGTGGTTGTATTTACCTTAATTTAACGAGTCGTCAGTCGCGGTAAACCCATCAGCAGATAAACAGGAGCAGCCAGGCTACGTAAAAAGTGTAGGGGGGCGTGTTTGCAATCGTCCAGCGGGTGTGTGGGTGGGAGCGTGACGCAGTCGCTCCACCTCAAGTCACTACTGTGCAGACTCTGGCTTCAAAAGTGCAACATGGCAGCTCCCACAAGCGGGATATTTTGGCTTCATTTTTGTACAATGGGAGGAAGTGCAGCCAAGTCGGCCATGTTTTCTACAGTCATTGTTCTGAACCTAAATCCATAAAAAGCTGATGTCCCCTGCAGCAGCACAAATAAGTGCATGTGTGCAAACAGCATACACTACAGTCAAATCAGTAATGTATTACCTTAACCTTGTCTACCAACCTCTAAAACCCCAAGCAGCATCAGAAGCCCAGGTGGATGCACTGGTTATGCAAAGGTCTGCAAATCAAGGCCGGAGGTCACCTACTAACAAAGAGCACCAGAGCAGCTCTGCCTCACTTGGAAGCTGATGGTTGTTAGTATCATAAGGCAGAATGTGCACGTTGTGATTGGCAGGTTTTAACTTGGTGTGTTTTTAATTATTTTGCATTAGTTGCTGTGTTTTATCTTTCTTTTAATAGTAAGTGTTTTATTCTTACAGTTTTATTGCATGAAAGTTCATGTCCTGTAAGGACTCCGCCCTTGATCGCCAAACCTATGCAATCTTCAATACCCAGCATCCAGACTGACGGTGAAACAACTAGCAGCTCAGTGTTCCAACATTCAGAAGAAGGAACTGATGTCATAACTGGAGATCAATGAGGTGTAACACAAGTGCTACAGCAAGGGGGAGCTAGGACATCAGGTAGAGTGCGTGAGTACTCTGAGTGTGAAAGGAACTGACCCGAAAGATAGGATCATGGCAAAGCTGGAAACCTGGACCCTCCATAGCCGGTTACCAAGATTAAGTGAAGTACCCTCTGAAGGTCTACTAGAAGATGTGAATGCAGCATTACGGACAACCCTACTGTGACCATTACTGAAACCAACCAACTGATCTACACTAGAACTATATAAGATCAACAGGACACTAAGAGCCTTTATCAGGAACTCAATGAGGATGTGGCGAACAACATTGGAGGCCAACTTAAAGGCTATAGCACAAGTTACCATCAAGTCTAGGATTTACCAAGGAGATGTTCTGTCTCCACTGTGTTCTGCAAAGGCCTGAAACCCCTCAGTGAGATCATTGACAAGATTGGCTATGGATACCAACTACGGCATGTAGCAATTGTCAGCCACCTCCTTTACATGGATGACATCAAGCTGTATGCCAGGACTGAATGAGACTGGCGGGGCGTGGCTTGCGGTGCCGTGCGGTGGAGATGGCTTCACCTGCACGGCATCAGCAATCACGCCTCGCCAGCCATAAAAGGGGTCCTGAGTGTTGGTTTGGGGTTGTTGTTGGTGATGGGTGCGGCTCATGCAGGGAAGCTGCAGCCGCGGTTTGTGTAACAGCAACCGTGTTTATTCGGTGGTTAATAAAAGAATATGTGTACAAACATGAGCGAGTCGTGGGGTCTGCCTTCGCACCGTCACAGAGACATTGATTCACTGATCCACACCAAGAGCATATACAGCACTTCGGACTATAGAAGCGTATTCGGCTGTAACAAAGAGAGGGAAGGTAGTCAGAACTGAGGGGATTGCACTACCAGAAGTCAACATTGCAGGCATCGAGGACTGCTACAACTACCTGGAAATCCCCTAATCAATACCTATGCTCTGCCAATGATCAGATACCTCGCTGGGATAAATAGCTGGCCAAAAGGAGGAGGCAGAAGCCACTGACATCAAGACAAGGAAGCTCCTTGTCACAGCCTAAAAGGCCGATGCTGGAAAGTGGACCCAAAAGCAGATACAGGCGAAGGTACAATAGACAGATTTCTATTGACAATTTATTAGCAAATACCAGGTAACATATTAAGTTTGTGGAAGGGGAGGCGTGAATCAAAACGTGATTAAGGGGGTGGTCGTGGCTCATGGAGTGAGGATGGAGGTCACTGAAACAGAAGGAGAGAGATATCAGAGGAGTGCCGCATGAGGCATCGGGTGGTAATGTACTGTATAACTTTCCAGGGCTTACTTGCTCGCAGGTGGAGTGCAATGTAAAGGGGAGGTGGAATGGTCCGGGTGAGGACCCAGACGAGGAGAGCGGGGTTTGAGAGTCCAGCCTGATTGATCCTGAGGGGTTCTTGTGGCAGGAGGGCAGGCAGATGAAGAGACACGGATGCAGGGCAGAAACCAGTGGGGTGAGGTTCACAGGACTGACCAGCGTCCAGGTAAGTGTGAGTACTGCCAGGTTATTGAAAAGGAGCATTCATGGAGGGTTTCACCTCAAATCCAGCAACCTGAGACTGTATGCTAAGCAAAAGAAAGGAGGCAGAGGACTAGTGAGTGTCAGAACCACCGTCGATGTGATAATGAACATCCATGAGTACATCAGGAAGATGGCCACAACTGACTGCGTGCCTAGTGAATATCTCAGGTAACAGAAACCCGAGAAAGAAGAGAAGCAAGAGGAGGAACCATCATGGAAGGACAAGCCCCAGAAATCCTACAAGTGGCTGGAAAAAAGCTGAACTGAAAGACAGGAACAAGCTCTGAGCACAAGATTGATAGAGGCTGCGGTCTATCACACAAGGCAAGACCCCAGGTGCAGGATGTGCAAAGATGCCCCTGAGACAATTCAGCACATAACAGAAGGATGCAAAATGCTAGCAGGTAGGACATACAAGGAATGCCATAGCCACGTGCCCGGCATAGTTTACAGGAACATCTGTGCTGAGTATGGCCTGGAAGTCCCGAGGTCAAAATGGGACCTGGGGTGGTCGAGAACGACCAAGCTTTGATCCTGTGGGACTTCCAGAAACAGACAGACAAACTAGTGGTGGCTAACCAACCGGATATAGTGGTGGTGGACAAGCAGAGAAAGACAGCTGTAGTGATAGACATAGCGATACCGAATGACAGCAACATCAGGAAGAAGGAACACGAGAAGCTTGAGAAGTACCAAGGGCTCAGAGAAGAGCTCGAGAAGATGTGGAGGGTGAAGGTAACAGTGGTCCCAGTGGTAATCGGAGCACTAGGCGCAGTGACTCCCATACTAGGCGAGTGGCTCCAGCAGATCCCAGGAACGACATCAGAGATCTCTGTCCAGAAGAGCGCAGTCCTAGGAACAGCTAAGATACTGTGCAGGACCCTCAAGCTCCCAGGCCTCTGGTAGAGGACCCGAGCTTGAAGGATAAACACTACCTGTTTAAATGATCTTCTAATTAAGAAGATCATTGCTCTATAAAAGAAAGTTCTCTGTAAATTTAGAACATGTTAGTATTCATCACTGACTGAAGAAAATAAGAACAACCCCAGGTTTCTCTTCAGCGCATTAACCAGGCTGATAAAAAGTCAGAGCTCTTTTGAGTCAAACATTGCTTTAACCCTAACTGTCAACATCCGGCTGTGTGCAGGCAGGAAAGGACCCAAACGCAGACTCATGGAGGCGAAAAGTAAACTAAAAAAACCCCAGCTATATTTGCTGAACGGCAGAACAATGCAAAACTAGACTGGGGAAATTATAAGAATAAAACACACGGGGAAGCACAAGGAACACACAACTATGAGGGAGATCTTAAACTACAGGAATGCCTCAAAAAGATACAGACCTGGATGACCTCAAATTTCAGCTTTCAATGTGGATTCAGGAGACAGACACCCTCTCTACTTTTAAGATTAGGCTTAAAACTTTCTTTTTTGACAAAGCATATGGTTAGGGCTGGATCCAGTGAGCCTGAATCTTCCCTTTGTCAATAGGTGTAGGCTGCTGGGGGCTTCCCATGATGCACTGACTGTTTCTTCTTTACTCACATTTTTCACTCATTATTTGTTTATGCAACACTCTACATGGACTCGTTAGTTATTATTAATCCCTGGCCATCTTCCACAGTGTATCTTTGTCCTGTCTTCCTCCCCTCACCCCCAACCATGTGTAGCAGATGGGTGCCCCTCCCTGCGCCTGGTTCTGCTGGAGGTTTCTTCCTGTTAAAAGGAAAATTTTCCTTCCCATTGTTGCCAAAGCGCTTGCTCGTTGATTGTCATATGGTTGTTGGGGTTTCTCTGTTCTCTGTATTATCGAAGGGTCTTTACCTTACAATGTAAATTACCTTGATGCAACTGTTGTTGTGATTTGGTGCTATATAAATGAAACTGAACTTAATTCAATGGAACTTTCAAGAAAACCTGGACTTTTTTTGTCCCAGTCCAGACCTGTGTGACAATCGTAGTTACAAGTGCTTATTCAACAATGTGTGTGTGTGTGATTGGTTAGATGAGACTTAGTAGAAAGTAGTAGAAAGGCAATATGTAAGTACAAGGCCATTTACTATTCTGCTGTGTTGGAGGGTTATGAACCACTAAAACTAATTTAACAACCTTTTTGTAAGAGTTTACTGGTAGTCCAACTATAGTTCAATAAGGAGAGATCATTAGAAGGATTTGAACATGATTTATCGATGTACAGAATTCAGTTTGAGGTATTTGGTGTTTATACTCCGATGGCCCATCAAAGCAAAATGGAATCCCAGCGGTGATAGGGATTAGCACCCCCATGAGTCTAGATTCTGGCAGTGGAGATGAAGATGGAAGCTTGAATGGAGCCTGTGACGAAGGAGAGGCGGTGATGGGGAGGAGGCGGGTTGCACAAAGATGTCTGCAGGGGAGAATGACAGATGCACAGTGAGATTTAAAGTACTCAGAGTGAAGGCTGACTGGCCTGAAGAAGGCCGGCAGTGGGAGGACTGAACTAGATCAGTGATGTCACAATCAACTTGACAGCGTGGGAAAGTGGAAGTGATTCATGGCTTCGATTAGCTGTAACACCTGGGAAGCAGACAGATGTGTGACTACAGATCTTCCTTATTGAACTTATGCATAAGCTTCATCAATACTTTTGGTAACTGAAGTGGTGCATTTACAAACAGCTGAAGGAAAAGGGAAAATGAAAGGGAAAGGGGAAAGGGAAAAAAATGATGCAACAGGCTAGTCCATTTTACCCTAAGTTCATTACGCAATCCAAAATGGTACCCAGTAGTTCGTGTGGCCCCCATGTGCTTGTACGAGTCCAACATCGAGGCATGCCCCTAATGAGAAGATGGATTGGGTCTTGGGGGATTATCTCTCTATATTCTACAGGGAATCGGTGAGCTCCTGGACAACCTGAAGTGCAACCTCATGGTTTTGGCTGGACCAAAACATAATGTCCCAGAAGTCTTGGATTTACGTCAGGCGAGTGTTGGGGCCAGTCAGTGGTTTTAATTCCTTCATCCTTGAGAAACTACCTGAATACTCTTGCCACATGAGGCCAGCACCCACGTACAGTCTGGCAATGAGTCCTATGAGTTAATCCCAGTACAAGTCAGGGTGCGGCTGGGTAGCCTGTAGGCATCTCTCTATGCCTGGACCCGCCAGTTCTGGTCTTCTATGGCAAATGCCAGTCAGGCTCCAAGGTGCCAGGCAGTGAGCACAGG
The DNA here is from genome assembly GCA_015107715.1 of Tylochromis polylepis. Classification (NCBI taxonomy): domain Eukaryota; kingdom Metazoa; phylum Chordata; class Actinopteri; order Cichliformes; family Cichlidae; genus Tylochromis; species Tylochromis polylepis. The sequence goes on along the minus strand of VVHJ01003977.1, from coordinate 20,126 downwards.
GGAGGAAAGCTGGGCCACCCTCATGAAAGGCACATATTGATGTGCCATGTAGCACTGTCAGTGGCCTCTACCTATGAACCCATTACAGCTTTGGGGGTTCAGTGTTACACCTTTATTACACCTGTTGTTCATTTTTATTAACACCAAAGCAGCTGAAACTGATTAACAACCGTCTCTGCTACCAGATCAATATCCCAGCAGTTTACCTGAGCAGACTGACTGTGTGACCTTATAATGATGGAGTCATATCTAACTGATTTATTTTTCTTTCACTGTCACTGTTCAGACCCGACTTTCTAAAGAAGTGCATTTAGGCAAGGTTAAGTCACTCCATAACGCAGCCCGTGCCCTGAAAAGTACAGTGTACTAACAAAGTAAGACTGGAAAATATTGTTTGTTTTTCTGCAAATTTACCAAGAAATGACACAGTAATTAAAATTACTTATGAAGTGCTGAAGATTACTTAAAGTTAAATTTTTGTCTCCTTCCCTGTAAAATACCCAAAATTATACAATACTTAAAATAAACTATTCACTGCCTAAGGTTACTCATATAATACTTAAATCTACTTACGGTATAATTATTTATTTGCTTCCTGTAAAACACTGACTTGCTTTCGCCTTATTCTAGTGTACCCATCTTTAAGTATTTGTAGTTAAATGTGATTACATTATAATGTTAATAAAATCCATTTCAGTTCCAGTTCCAGTGGAATTGTGGCCTTATTTGTGGGCCATTTTATAAAGTGTAATTGAATTTTTTCATAATCATAAGGACTTGGGCTTATACAGCGCCTTTCAAGGATCTGTCTCACATCAGACAATAAAAAGAGTCGAAACCTTCAATGACTAAATAAAATTTCAAATGCTTTTTGGTTAGGTTTAGATGCCAAAACTGCTTGGTAAGATCTAGAATAGTTTGGTTAAAATGTGTTTCATCCTTTGCAGTGCTTCAAATAACATGTTCTCACGCAGAGCCTTTAATCTACAAAGGTTCTTTTACTTTGAAAATTGGCAGGATTTTCGAGAAGGGTATGGCTGCAGCCACTGTGGAGCTCCACAGTAGGCGGAGACACGTGACCTGCATAGATCCAGTGGAAACCACTGGATCGTAAAGGCTGGGACAGAGTCATTCATATAGATGCTGCATGGCTGAGAGCGGCCGGCCCTGGTTCAAATCCGACCCGCGGCCCTTTGCTGCAAGTCTTCCCCGCTCTCACTCCCTCTGCTTTCCTGTCACTCTTCACTGTACCCTTTCAAATAAAGCCGTAAAAAGGCCAAAAAAACCCCAATGTGGAACCCTAACCCCACTGTGGAGGTCACGCGTTTCCGCCCACTGTGGAGCTCCACGGCGGCTGCAGCCAGGTGCTCTTGGGAATTTCCCAGCTGAGAAACTCAGCTTGATAGAAATACGTGGCACAGAGAGCTGCATGAACAGTTCTGTTGGCTGCGTTGGAGCTGGACCGTGACACAGTCACCTACATTGCATTTCTAGAGTTAAGCACTTCTTAAATTCCAATTCATTTGACAAACAACAGTTTTCAGTTGTAGTTAAGACCTTTATGCTGCCTGCTGTGAGTTTCACAACGCTGAAGGAAACCTCATGCCTCTGTGATGCTGGCAGCTTTGACTGAACAGAAGCATTTTTATATCCTTGGAATTAAACGGGATAACTGATTAGTAAAGAAACCGTCACCGCAAAAAACGATCAGCTGTGATGCTGTACAGAATATGCAACACTGTAATGTGAAATAGTTATTTTCTATTCTAGAAACTAATGATGATAATATTCAGAAATTACAATGATAGTTAAAACATTTTTTTTTGTTATTTTGCACAGCGAGTAAACTATTTCCTAAAGATTCATGAAACAATAATTTTCTACTTTCTAACAAAGTGTCACCAAACAAACCGAGGTGCCAAAGCTGTGTCCACACAGGAAGGCTAGAGGAAGTCGATGACATTCTGGAGAAATAAATGCTGGTGACGCAAAGAGTGGGCAGGTCCCACGATTAACATATGACATGCCAGTAAACCCACTGGAGGTTACCTTGGCAACTGGAACTACAAATACCCAGAGGCTTTAAGCGGTGGCTACGGCTCCTTTGCACCACTTTTTTTTTGTAAAGATCCATTTTAGTACTATTACAACAAGATGTCAAAAATATTAGCACATATTCAAAACTGGTCTCTGTAAGGTGCCAACCACAAGAGTTCCCCCTGTCAAAGGTACAGCAGCATTATCTTAATAGGCACATTCCTCGCTGACAAGCTGTACTCCTAAAGGTACAGTGGAGCACTTTATGTTCTTAGAGTGTAGTAATTTCACCTCTGAATCTGTGGTTGGTTTCTGGGGAAATAATGTAGCTAACACATATAGTGAGGCTCTGTAGAGAGCCAAAAACAAGCTTTTGCCCTGTGGCCCCTCAAGAGAATAATCCTCAGTACATCGCAACAATACAAAACTGCTGGGCACGACCTGTCAGTGTGCTCGTTGTTTGGCAGCACAGTCTCCAATCACTGAAGACTTTTGACCTTTACTGCAGGTCTTTTGTTTTTTTAACTACATAAAGGCCACATTAAATACTTCCACACTGACATAACATAGGAACAAAAAAGATGAATGTAAACGGATGAAAACAAGGTAGTAGAAAGAGAACTGCCATCCTAACCTCCTTAGACAATGGAAGGTTAACGCTTCAAAAATATAATAAAAAAAGGAATAAATAATAAACTGCCAGTCATTTGCTAAACCTGACTGACATAATTCATCTGCACTCTGGCATTATTCAGATGTATGGCTTCACGATGCTAATCTCTAACTGTTCTAGCTAAAACACAAACACAAAGACCTCGGTTTCCAAAACACACTGCATGGCTTTGCTGTAATGCGAGTCCCCTGTCTAATGAAGCAGACGTGCATCTGCAGAGTCTTGATTTGTTGAACACGGTAGGAAAGGCAAGGCTTCATCCTGTCATTGAAAACTGCTTTATGGGATTAATTGGCTGCTGATGGCTTCTGGAGTTTTTCTTTTTCCTCTTTCTGTCTTTGTGTTACAGTTGTGCTGTACATGTTGCTGTGCAGATATTTGGCCTTGTGGTGCTTCAGACTCAATTCAGTGCCTTTTGTAAGGCTGACTGCTTTGAAAAGGTGAGACCTTCCTCTCTCGCTCTCTCTCTGCCTCTCACTCGCAGCTCCCTTTGCATCAGTGCAAAAGGATTTTCAGGCCAACCTGATTCTTTGGGATGAATGCTATGGCCAAAACATGTCAATATGTTTAGTGAGGAACTCAAGGAAATTGTGAGCGTCACAAACTTCAGTTCCTGCATTCTGGTGAATATAAACACCAGTTTGTACTTTTCTAAACGTTAATTTATGCTGCAAATGTATTCATTTATGTAAAGGTGAATACAGACATAGTGGGATATTCTTGTTGCGTACATCACCATGGAACCAGAACACATGGAGACATGACTCTTTGTCTTAGTCTTTGAACCTGTGAGTGTGGCGCCCGTTCCAATCGTTCATAAAAATGCACAAAGTCCTCTCTTAGCACTGTGTTAACGAACAAGAGTGAGCAGCACAGTTGCAGCTCATGTCCAGTCCCAGAGTGCTCTTAATATAGAGATCCTGAGATGACCGTTTAAACGAAGCATTTAATAAGAAACGATTTCTGCCCATGTCCACAGTCTTTTCATGAATAATGTACACCTCAGCTACGATGGAATGTCTAAAAACCTTTTGATAAAAACAAAACCTCCATTTCCCTTCCAGCTCCTCCGTGATTATCAGCCCGCCTGTGAGCACACAGCTTTAATGAAGAAGCTTTGCAGCTATTGGCAGAGATCTCTACACTGTGTGTGTGTGTAAAGAGTCATGAAATTTACCACAAAGTCTACATGTGTGACAGAAAGAAACATGAGCGCTGTGATTGGGTTAACACGAGCCTCAAACACAGAGCAGCAGTGGTGTGACTGATTATTTTGAATGCACTTTCCAGTACAAATGATGCTCTCCATGTTGGGTGGTCACGGAGGAGCCTCGGTGGTACTGGATAACAGGCTGGAATCGAACCAAAAGCAAATATTAATAAGCTGAATAGTGTTGCTGTGCGGGTGCTGGGTGTGTATTCTAAGACTGGATGACCTGGGTGACTGAGAGTCTACACAGACCTGGGTGTATTGTGGCTGTGGTCTTATTCCCACACACACACTGATAACCCCGATCACTGATACGTAGTGTCTCTCTGGTTACCCCTCTAAACGGCTGAACGATGAGCCCACAGCAAGTGGCAGAAGCTGCCACTAGGGGGCACTACACCGCCATGAAACAGAGCCA
>VVHJ01003977.1:0-11460 GCA_015107715.1 Tylochromis polylepis | reverse complement strand
CCCCCCCCCCCCCCCCCCCACCTCACCTCACCTCACCTCACCCCACCCCGACAAAACACCACCCAACCACGGAGGTCTGTCAGGTTGGGTGAAGCCACACCTCCACGCTCCATCTTCCTTTAAAGGAAACCCATCTCTTCTTTGATTTCTGCTGCATTTCTGCTGTCTCGCCTTCCCGCCCACTTCCTGTGTGCTGAGCCACGGTGTGAGTTCGACAGTGTCCTCGTGTCTGTCCCACCATACATCTGTCGGTCTGTCTCTGTCTGCGAGGCGGCATAGTGTGTGCACGTTGTCTTTGGGTGCGTGTATGTGTTGTTCGGCCTTAGAGGGAAACACTGGCTCCCCGGGTTATTCTGACTGTAGACCTGTGCATGCTTACATGTTCCTGCAAACCCAGGCTGGAACAAGCAGTGGCCTGAAGACAAATGCCTGTCTGAAGCCTTCCCATCAGGCACAACACATTTTAGCACATGAGCAACAGGTTCCTGTGCTGAGCACTGTATCTGCAGCAATACTCCCACCCGGCACTCTGTGTGCCAACGACATGAAACAATCAAAGATAAGGCCCCAGATTTAAACAAAAAAACTATAGCGGAGCACATCGGGTGTAATATCTTTACATCTTTCATTTCCTTGGTCTGCAGTGGACCGGCTGTACCTCAAACTTCAGGGCTGCGTGTGACAGGTGGGATGGGCGCTAGGCCCCGCGCACTCACACTGGGTATGCAGAAGAAAAAGGATGGATGGATTTTTTTGAAAGGTTGTTTTGGTCCTCAAAGGTTTGGAGATTAGTAGATAATAATCAAGATTATTAATAGTAAAGAAGACTTTTTTAGCACTTGTTCCTATACTGACAAATGTATTTCTGAGCACGCCTCCAAACACGCCCCTTCTGGTTCTTATCCACTTACGACACCCCTAGCTCTACAGGCCGTTCGTTCTCGTTTTCGTGCCCCGCCCTCCCTCCGCTTTTTTCACTTCTCATTAGTACACGGGGATCTGCCAGGCCCGGGACCAGTCCCCTCCGAGGCCTTCCCCAACCCGCAGCTCAGTTCATGTTTAAGCCGTTCGCTTTCATCTACTAAAAACGATGTCAAGCCTAAAATCAGAACATGGGCCCAGCTTGTGAATGCACTCCAAAGAACTGTGTTTCACCGAAGAGCAGGATGAAGACCGAGGCTCAGTTCTGTCCGACACTGAAGATGCCAAAAATGTGTGTGGTGATGGCCTCGGACCGCTTCTCTTGTTTGACCATCAGTCCTCGTGTGCGCACGCTGCAGGCACAGCGCTCTGTGCTCCGGTACGCTGAACAAGAAATACCAGTAAGTTTAGCTTTAATAGAATGGGACATGAAAAGGTGTGTCGGTTTTCATTTCGTGGCAGGACTTTCTGAAAAGTCCAGCAGCGTGGGCCTGTATGACCAGGCCTGTAACATTTACTCAGGGGCCAGTAGACAGCATTGTGTTGGACATCCACCGGCTGTGGTTACAGAGTGGAACCTCCTTTTCTTCAGCTCCATGTAGTGCATTCATTCTGTGACCGAGCTGTGCCGAGCTGCCTCTCGCGTTCCCCCTTTTTTATGCAAATGGCTGCTCAAATGGCATTTATCGCGGTAAGGTTTACGCCACATGTAACACTGCTGCCGCCGCTGAGCCTCGCACACACACACGCACGCACGCACGCACGCACACACTCATAGCTGAGAAAACAAAATGTCCACCATGAGCAGTCGACAGCTCAATTTATGCAATGAGGAAAGCGGCGTCTAGATAAACAATTAGCCCCAGCTCAAATGGTCTGTAACCAGCTTTTTCTGTGTTGCCAGCCGGGGCAATGCATCATGAATATGGATTCCATCTCCACGTCTGATGGGACATTCTGAACCTTAACAGCCATATAAAATCCATTTAAACACCTAATAGGATCGGTTTGAGTCATGCAGCCGTGTCGTCGCACGTATCGCCTCCCACGATCGTGTGCCGGAGAGTTCCGGGCTTTTTTGAAGGGCTTTTCTGGCGTGCCTTTAAGAAGCAGTTTCTGTGCCATGTAGAATATTAAAGTTAGCCGCAGAGTCACTTAGACATGCTTGTGATTGGAATTATACAAATCATCTGCAGATTATTCCAGTAATACAATGAATGTTTAACACTTGGCTTAGCTGATAATTACTGCTCCTTTGCTCGTGGAAACAAACAAAAGCAACATGCTTAACTGTGTGTAGGAGGACGTAAAACGGAGCATTTGTGGGCTAATGACAAATGGGAAAAAGAACCCCAAACGCTCACCTCCTCCCCTGCTCTGCATGTCCACTGTGCTGTAGTGTGGACGTCCTCTCACTGTTTGCTACCTGCAGCTGTGTTTGTTGCTGCTGTGGAGCTTCAGCTGGCTGTCATCTCATGTTGCATTCTGTAAACACCTTACATCTAGCTTCACTGCTACAGCGTTAGCCTGTGATGATTCCTTTGTTCACATTAAAAAAGCAAACGCATGCGTCGATGCGGGCAAGTGTCACGTTTACTGACTGATTTTGAACTCTTTCGCGGTGTGTAATGAGCACGCCGTGATGTGCTATAAAGTGCTCTGGCAGTCACTGTGTGTGACAGCCCGTACTTGGACTGTTTCAAAGAGCTGCTCTGCTGCAAAACCCACCGCTGACATGCACCGTCAAATGCAACAGTCAATTTCTTTGCGGGGTTGATGAATGAGGCACTGCGTGCTGAGAGTGACGCTGGGATGTCTGAACTGTCGCTTATCTAAAGTGAATGTGTGCTCTTGTGCTTGTGCACTAATGCTGTTGTGTACTGACGGCATGCTGCTGCAGCTGCTGATGACAACCATGATTCCTTTAAGCTAACCAGTCTTTTCAACACGTGAGTTTCTCCTGTAAGTGTGCCTTATTTCTGTCAATAAACTTTGGCTGTAAATACAAATAAATCCCTCTCTTCAAATTCAAATGTGAAATGAAGCATTAATTAACATGTGTATATACACACACACACACATACACACACTATATATATATATATATATATATATATATATATTAATGTGGAAAGAGGCCTTTACTGTGTGCTTGAGGCCTGTTTCACAAGTCCAAGAAAAAATACATGCGGTGAGAATGCCATTAGCGTTAAATATTCGGGTTTAACATACAGACCTGGAGACGGGGTGCTGAAACGTTTTTTTGTCCCCACACTGTCCAAACCCTGCTGCATCACACTGTCGGCCTTTTCAGTGAAAGCAAAAGAACTTGCTCTGCCTGCTCTTTGGCAGTTACACCAACAAAGTCAAAAGAAGGTGAAATGTCCAGAGTATTTGAAAAAGGCAGACCAAGCTACTGTGGACTAAGCTATGAAACTTTCATTTGCAAATGATGCATATTTTTTTTTATTAAATTGCGAGGTTTGTTCGGACTTTCTCCCTACACGTGCACAAGTAGTAACAGCAGCCAATCGGCTAAAACATGTGACTGACGAGCAGATTTGAAAATGGTTTCCTCTTTTTCAAAAAGAGCTGTTTTCATCCCTCTTATTTTTACTGCTTTAGATTAATTAGTAGAATTTTCCTCAGTTCAAAAGTCCAAAGAAAAGACTGAAAAAAATATTGATACACTCCCTCAAGGATGTTGATGTTGGTGACCTTACAAGATCCACTGAAGGATTTGCTGACTTTTTGTGCCCTGGGTTTGGCTCAGTTGTGTATTTCTGCACCCTGAGGGAAAGACCTGCGGGCACTACTCAGGGCTGCAGAAATGTCACGCTTTCAGCACCAGTGTGCATCATAATTTTGGTATTCTTCTGAAAATGCACTATTAAAATTGAACATTTTAAATAACAGTTAAAAAAACCAACAAAAAAACCCTTCTTTTTTTCATAAAGTATAAAAACCACTTGGACAGCCTTGAGGACACAGCGGGGCTCTCAAGTACTTTTAATTTTAATAAGCTTCACAAAAGAAAGAAAAACCCAGAGATTAAATTCGGGGAACATTTAACTGCAGTTAACTAACAGTAAACTAATCATTATTTATTGCTAAAAAAGAAATGATGTAAAGTTGCCACTGATGTTTAAAAACTTTATAAATGGTAAATAAACCCTGTTCTAGCAGAGGAATACAGATTCATCTGCTGCTGTTATAAAACTGAGACCAATCCTTCTAATGCTTGTTGGAGACGCAGATTTCCAGTTATCGTCTGGCTAGGCCGAGCCATCAAAAGTTAACCAAGGATTGTGGCTTTGGTTAAAATGTGCGTGTTCGCCACATTTACCCTGCGCGTTGAACAACAATGCTGTAATGCACTCTGTTTGCGGTTTGATCTCAGCAGTCTCACCTTTGCTTCGCACCGTGGACAAAAGAATTATCCGGGAATCCGAGCGTGCTCAGCAACGCAAACTTTATTACAAAAGAAAATAGTAACAACAACAACAACAACTGGTAATCACTGAAAAATACACACAAATGGCAAATCCATTTATAGTGTGTAAATATAAAAATAGAAACAGAATGCAATCGTCTCTTACGTTCATTCTTTTTTTAAACCATCAAACTAATTACATAAATAAGAATAAGTCACATCTACTAATAAATATAATCTGCTAATAAATGTTATGAATTTGGGTGACATTATTTGTTTGGAGTAAAACAACAAATAACATGATAACAACACGCTCACTTTGCAGTTTATTAGTGACGGTTAAAATTGGGTTTTTGCATGTTGGGTTAATTGGTGATTATGAATTAGCTGTAGGTGTGAATGTGTGCTTGGACGGTTAGTGTAGCCAGACTATCCCCCCATGACAGCTGGGACGGTCTCCAGCCTCCTGTCAACATGTATTAGATAAGCAGAAGAAAATTGATGGTTGTAAAATATAATGAAAATACTGAGCATACAAGGTCCATGGAGTTGAATTAGTATAAAGTGACTCATTGGTCACATCATTTCAATAATATAACTGCATCATATTTCAGACTCTAAATTTTAGAGTGAGACCTCTCTAACCCACAGCTACTAAAAAATTAGAGACTGAGAACCTCACGCCATTGTTATTCACACCAGATTACCGATCTACTGTCAGTGGTTATTTGCATCCTCTTATCACTAAGCAACAGATTACCATATTACATCCTATTTAATTTAGCCTGCAAATACCCCAAGCATCTTAGTGTGTTTTATCTCTTGTAATCCTGTTAAAACCACAGTAATTGGAATCACAGAAATGACCCCACTAGACCAAAAACACTCAGTGTGGCCAAGCAAAATATCGCTGTTCTTATTAGATGTCAGCGATTCCAAAAGACAAAAGACATTTAACAATATCTGCTGTTCTCTTTTTACGTTTGCTCTGCAGGCTTCAGCGCTTTTGTTGAATCAATTTTCAGATCGACAATGTGACACTTAGTGTAAAAGGTAAAAATAAATCCAGTCAAGTCTTCATACTGTACTGGGAAAGAAAAAAAAAGTGTGGACTGGAATTTCAAACATAGCTCTTTTTGTATGTTGCAACGTATTATTAGGAGGGCGTTTACGGCGCTTTGAAAGCCGTGCAGCTATTGGTTAGAGATGTTTTCAGGCCACTCATTACTTATTAAACACACTATTAGTGAAAATTGACAGTAATGATGGGAAAGACAGGACCCAGGCTCATTTGGCAGAACCGCCACAGGAAATATTCAGCTTTTGTACCAATTAATTATGCATCATCTTTACTTTGCTCTCTGTAGACCGAAAATGGGTGTAATGGAGCAGAACACACTCCAGTAGGTGAAAAGGAAAAATCCTCATTATAAACAAATATAAAGAAAATGAGACTGAATTTTATTTTGTAAGATCAAAATACTTTAATAGAGGCAGTGTTACAGACAAACGTCAGCATTTCCCTTACTTTACTCATATCCGTCCTTCTATTTCATAAAATCATCACATTTGAAAAAAGAAAAAAAAAAGGACAAACTATAAAAACGTTTCGGTATTTTCCAGTCGCCCTAGCCTCTGAAGCTGATGCTTTAACCTTAAAAAAGCAGAGGAAGCTGCACGCTTTCATTATGCTTAGTTCAATACACAAAATATAATACAGCAACTGCTCTAATCTTAAAGCAGACTCGGTTCTATATTTTTATTCTTTTCAGCAAATCCCATATGCAATGCCAAACCGCCACTGATTATACTCCACTAACAAGCACTGTGTGGGCATCACGGCCCAATATAGCTTACTCCTGCGTGGTGCAGCGCTCCATTGTTTTCCAGAAATCATTAAAAACACATCAGTGAGCCACATTGGTGTGCTCGCTGACATGTTTCTTCACTATCACAACACACACACACATGATATTTATTTAAACTCGGTCTCACACACACTGTCCTGTTGCTACACTGGACCACAGGGTCTGGGTTAAAATGCTACAGAAGACAAATGTCGCCCCTTTCCATTTCCTGTTTAAACATTAGTCAATGCTGAGCTAGTCTATCTGTGGAAGTGTGTGTGTTGTTTGTCCTCTCTCCTTTTAATGTGTGTTTTCATTTTTGACGATCACTGGTCTCGTCTTGTCCGGATTATGCTTACACGCTATTAATTTGTTTTTAGGGCGACAGATTACTAAACTGACTTGTATAATACAGCATAACGCATACGTTTGCACAACTTTCTGTTCTTGTGTGTGTTTTTTTATATCTGTTAGTTATCATTTAAGCATGAATCATCTCGAATTGCAAAATGCCTTTTTTTAAAATCTTTTCCGCCCTTTTTTTTGTTATTCATTATTTTTTTATTATTTTGTAATGGAAACAACATCAAAATATTGTGTTTGTAAATGACTTAGCTCTGTTGCAATACTTCAGTCAATCAATCAATCAGTCAATTTATTTATAAGCACATTTAAAAAAACGACACAGGGTGACCAAAAAGAACAAACCAAAACTCAGTCACAATTAAAAGATATTGATGTTGTTACATCTTACCTGCACCTTATTCGCCAAAAGGCTGATGTCAGCTGATAGTGACGGTCAGCAGACAGCCCTTATTAAATATTTCTTGAAGGCCATGCTGCTTGGAAGCCTCACACTGGATATGTGTACTTGGTTAATTATGTAAAGACCGTATTTCACCATTCAAAGGGTTCCACTCACTTCAGTCAAACTACAAGTCTGTAAAGCTCCTGTGCCTGTATGCTAATACGCGCACAGTCCACCCTGATCATGTTCACAAAAATAACGAAAGAAAAATATTTGCAGACTTTTACATCTTACTGAAAGATAATTTCAGTAAGATGATGACGATAACTGTAATTTGTTTAATGTAGTAGTGCGCTGAGGGTCTTACTAAACATAGTGGGCAGCAAATTGCATCTGTTTTCCTATTCTTTCATTGTACCGTTAGCATGAATGATGTTTTATGGTTCTACAAACCATTTTTTTAGGAAATGGGGTGGTTGTTATTTATTCCCTCTTTAGTGCCAAGGAAACATGTTGGAGTTTGAAGTCTTTGACTTTATATCTCGGTACATTTAAACCTGTTTTCACTTGCATAAAATCAGTATGATAAAGCAGATAGACTTCCACCTTGTGTCAGGAGAGTATCAGTGGCATTTCACATCAGATGTGTTGATCGGTTGCTTTTTCCAAAAATTCAGCAGTAATTGGAAGCATGACATTATACATCCTTATTTTAATATGTAGCACCTGTAAATGCTGTTATGCCCACTGTCCACCCTAATCATTATGAGTAAAAGCATTAGCACCCCCCAAAAAACAAACTTTTCACGACAAAAGAAACATGTGCCGACCTTTAAAACCACCGGAAAATGTGTGATTGTTTTCATTTCATTTAGCCAGTTCAGAAAATTTGAGGAGCAGAGTGTTTGCCAGAAAGAAGCCCAGCATCATGCTCAGAGACGAGCAGGCTCAGGATGGTCATCATACACAGCAGCAGGGCTGGGACAGTGACAAACAGCTTAAAGCGTCTCCTGAGCTGCTCTATTCCCCTTACTGAATCATGATAACAATTCTGGCTCTCTTCCTCTTCTTCTTCTTCTCCCCCTCTGCCCAAACCACCCACCGACAGGCAGGATAATGTGGTTTCCGCCAACACACCCTGTCTGCAGTATTAATCAATTGGAAATGTGCTGCATTTCCTCTCTTCCTGAGACAAAAGCACATTGATGTTTGCCTTTGCTCCTCTCTTCCGTCCTCAGCTTTCACTAGCTGTAGCATAATATTGACTCTAATGAAGTGCCTAGTGGAGCTACACAAAATATCTTGCAGTTAATAACTATGTTTTTGATTTTTCATTGAAGGATGGCCTCCCCCCAACATGTCTATAATGTCTCTTTGACTGTCTTTTTACATTTGTTTCTGACGTCCAAATAGGAGATGAGAGCTCGACTACCAGTATTGTAGCCCTAATAACAGCAGGGTGAGTGGCTCTGCTATCAAATATGCTGGCACTCATTTAAACAAGGGCCACTATGAGATGTGTCCACATCAGTGGCTCCGAGATAGAGAACTAAGCAATCTATTTAAAAAGCAATCTATTTCTCGCTGTTGTGGAGATTGCACAGATTGACTGGGGGAGTCCGAAGCTCAATGGAAGGCCCTCTCGATCCACCCTCCGCTCCACTTTTAGCTCACAGCTCTTCTCCAACTCTCTGCTCTGGGCTGCTTATAAAGACAAGGGGAGAAGGGGGAGCTTTTCCTGTAATGCACCCATTTAAAAAAAAACAACGACCCAAAATGAGCTCGGCACTGATGAGAGCTTCTTATAAAGCCGCTGCGCTCACATTTCATAGCCAGCACTGCCACGGTAAACTCTCAGCCACAGTCAGTAAGTTGTGAGCACAGGTCTTTTTTTTAAGATTAACATGGCCACAGCATGGGTTCCCCCTCTGTAAAAAGAGAGTGCCTAAACAATATATGCAATTAAATAAATCTATAGTGCATCCAAAAAAATCAAAATTGAAGATTTTCCTCAAACCTTTAGTTTTTAGTTATGAACATTTTTTTTGTCATGTTTTCCCCTGCTAGAAAAGCTTTCATTTCCAGAATAATCCTTGTTTATCTTATACTGGGCCTCATTTGATCATCTGACTGAAACAAGGCACCTTAGCTCCCTTTCCCTTCCATTTAAGGCAGCCCTCCTCTTCCAATTGGCTGCCCCTTGCAGACAGAACCACAGGTGGGCGTGGCTCTGAGATGACCATATTGGGCGTGTGTGCTCTCTATGATACAGAGCCATTCAAAGCTTTTGATACACAGGCATTACTCGTACATACAGTGCCCTCGAACAGCCATCACTGTACCACTATAAACATATAGAAAAAGAACACAGTTACATTAAATATAAACATTTGATCACCTGTGCCTGTGTACAGTGATTGTACACATAATTCATATATGCACATATATTCAGTTTCATTTTCAATTTTATTTATATAGCACCAAATCCCAGCAGCAGCAGTCACCTCAGTACACTTCGTCCTGTAAAGACTCTACAACACAATCATCTGACCCTCTATAAATAAGCACTTTGTGACAGTGGGAAGAAAAAACTCAGTTTTAACAGGAAGACACCCCAAGCACCGCCAGGGTCATGTAGGGGCAGCCATTCAGAGTACTTCGGCTGATTTCCGTGCATACAGTATGGACAGCTAACATCTGTTCGTACCCAAACTTTTCATGACGTATATTTCAGCTGGTTACCTCTAGTTTTAAAAGAATAAAATCACATAGCCATTATCTATCAGTGTCTCTGTTCCTACACTCATTTTATATGAGTGCTTGATATTTGCTGTATATTTGCTGCTATGACAACTCAGTGTCCCTCTGGGACCAATAAAGTCTCTCTGATTAGCCATAAGCCATATGAGCCATTCATGCTTTCATTTTGCTGTTTTATTTGCTCTTGTTGCTGATGGACCAGCAAAATTGCTGGTGAGAGACTTAAGTTGTCTCTTATCTACTTGTCACTGACTCAAAATACAGTTTCTGCTTGAAAAAAATCAACTCTGGATTATTTTCGAGCAGAGAAACCGAAAAAAATGAGACGTATGCTGTAAATGTCAGCAAAGACTTTTCTTAACAAAGTCTGTCGCTGTAGAGATAAAGACCCCATCTGTTTTTATTCACTGGCTGCTGAAATAATAGCACTTTCTCAAAGTTGGTGTCCAAAGTAATGTTGCCATGTTGTAATACTGCCTGATAGTTGGTAAATGGACTGATTCTTATATAGCGCTTTTCTACTGTCCCATTGAAAATGTGCTTGTTTGAATGGGTGAATGAGGCATGTTGTATATTTCTGTCTAACATTCACACACATTCATTCTCCAATGGATGCGTCGGAGAGCAACTTGGGGTTAGTATCTTGCTCAAGGATATTAGGCATTCAGACTGAAGCAGCCCGGGATCGAACCAGTAGATGACCTGTTTTACCTCCTGAGCTGCAGTCATCTGAGAAATTGATAAAGGTAGACTGAACCCCCCCCCAAAACTTTTAAAACAGAGAAGAACTGGTTAATGGTGTAGCCATTAATCATTTTGTATGTATTCAATTATTATTCATGCATTTCCTTTGAAATGAACTGAGTTTTTAAAGCAATATTTTAGCCTTACTGAACACTGAAGTTTTTCTCTCACACCTTTGTCTGGCAACTTAAAAAGAGGTGAATTTTTTTAATTTCACCCAGTGTGATCTAACGGGTTTTTTTTAAAAAAATGTATTTTTAATGTATTAAGATGGAAAACCTGGAAGAAAAATTATCTTCACTGGCAACACTAGCTAGCTTCCCCTTTCAGTCACAACTGCCAGATGTCAGAGGTTTCTAGCCAGATGCTTAGCAACATGCATGGCCTCTTCACCAGTCCCCCCTGCACTTTCCTGCTCATTGTGTCAGATCTTTAGTTACTCCTTGGCATCTTTTAACAACAACCATACCTGTAATAAGTGTAGCCTGTTTGCAGCTCTGGAGGAGACCCACCTTCGCACCCTTGAAGAACCCGTAGCTTGCCAGGCCCCTGTAGCTGGTGCAGCTGAAGGTAGCATCGGGAAAACGGGATGGCTGGGTGACAGTGAGGAGAAAGTAATGACACCCGGTTACGTCAATCGGAGGTCACTAAAATCAATATTGAATCGGTGTGTGACTTTGCCAAAACAATGTCGGACTCTGTAGTTTTCTCTGGTCCCCTCCCCAATCAGACCAGGAGTGACATGTTTAGCCGCATGTTCTCCTTAAATTGCTGGCTGTCTGAGTGGTGTCCAAAAAACAATGTGGGCTTCATAGATAATTGGCAAACCTTCTGGAGGAAACCTGGTCTTGTTAGGAGAGACGGCATCCATCCCACTTTGGATGGAGCAGCTCTCATTTCTAGAAATATGGACAAATTTATTAAACCCCCCAAAATATGACTATCCAGAGTTGGGACCAGGAAGCAGAGTTGCAGTCTTACACGCCTCTCTGCAGCTTCTCTCCTCC
>VVHJ01003974.1:0-10407 GCA_015107715.1 Tylochromis polylepis | reverse complement strand
GAGCGTGAAATTGAGAGCCTGTTGCATTACAAAGAGCTGATCCCCCGTCTGGAGGAGGCTTTGGGGAAGTTCTCCAGCCGTGACAGCGCGGAGGTGATCCAGCCTGTGCGCTCCACGGTGCCCCTGCAGAAACACAACGGGTAAGGCCCTCCGTCTGCTTCAAGAGTGCTTCAGCGCAAATCAACCATTAACAGGGTGCAGCTGCTGCTGGTTGAAACTCGCTCTCGTTTCTAGGTTTCTGGGGCTGATGCCGACATACATGGAGAATGACGGAGTCCTGTCCACAAAGTTAGTGTGCTTCTACAACAGGGGGGCTGGCTCCACTTTGCCATCAGTGTCAGCCACAGTGGTGCTGCTGGATCCAGAGTCCGGGCATATAAAGGCTGTGAGTCGATCCCCGCATGCACCTGTCACTGATGTGTGCAATCACAGGTTCTGGATTTGGTTTTATGAGCTACACCCTCAGAGCAGTCTCATGCTTCCAATCTGCAGGTCATGGATGGAGAGGCAATCACTAACATGCGGACTGCTGGAGCTTCAGCAATCTCGGCTAAGGTACTTCCGCTGTCGATTTATTCACAGCATCCCTTTTCTAATCTGGCAGTCCTGCTGGAGCTTTGAACTTCTGGGTCTGCCCTGGTGTGTCATGCAGCTGCTGATGCGTCCTGGAGCCGAGGTTCTGGCCATTTTGGGGACTGGCCAACAAGCCCTGAGTCACTATAATGCCTTCACTGAGATGCTTTGGTTTAAAGAGGTATGCTTCCAAAAATATATTTGTTTTAGACGATGTGATACGTTAAGCACAGCATACTGTTCCATATTTATTAAAGAATAAGAAGCGAGTGCAACTTCTGCCCCACTGAGATCCCTGTTTGCTGCAGCGGCTTTCATTTATTTATTTTTTCATTTAAAGAAATCTGTGCAACATAAGGGTGCCCAGACTTTTGCACAAAACTGAACATACTGTTAGTTACCTGAAGTATGTAGGCTCTTATTAAATGTGCAGAATGTGTGACAGCACAGCTTGCTGAGCTTTGTGGGGCTGACAGACAAGGACGGTACGAAGCCTGTCCACAAAACATTCCTTTGAGCAGTCCCTCCTGAGTGAGAAAGTGATAAAAAACGTGTTCCATATTTTGCCAGATGTCAGTATTTAAAATGATCTCTGACCAGTAACAGTAGCAGCAGCACCTAAATATTGTATGACTGTCCCATATATTCATGTTGAAGGAAAAAACAATAGTCTTTTTGAGGTGTTCCACCAGAACACCCTTAATGCTCCTTAGCATTGATTCTCCAAGTCTTTGGAGCTGTTCTGTAGAGATGAGTACCATTCCTCCAGAAGATATTCCCTCGTGTGGTGTTTTTTTCATTATAGTGGTAGAGAGTGCTGTGCAAAACTGTTGGTCCAAAATGTCCCATACAGAGCCATGAAGAAGTATTTTTCTCCTTCCTGATTTCTTCATCAAACAAATGTTAATATTAGACAAAGAGAACCTGAGTAAATACAAAATGCAATTTATTTTAAATGATGATTTCATTTATTAAAGGAAGAAAGCTATAAAAATCTACCTGCCAGTGTGAAAAAGTAATCATCCTTGTTAAATCTTGAATTAACTGTGATTAATCACATTTGTAGGAAAGATCAGATTTGTAGAGTACAGTTTCACTGTTCACACTGCCAGACCTGCTGAATAAAGAAATCACTAAAGGTCAGTGACATCTGAGTCTGGAAAGGGTTGCAAAACTATTTCTAAGTAGTACCAAAATTGGGACTCCAGTGAACCACAGTGAGAGCCATTATCCACAGATGGTGAAAACTTGGAACAGTGGTGAAACTTCCCAAGAGTGGCCGGCCTACCAAAATTACTCCAAGAGCACTTTGAAGACTCATCCAGGAGGTCACAAAAAAGCCAGAACAACATCTAAAGAACTGCTGGGTTCTCTTGTCTTAGTTAAGGTCAGAGTTCATGTTTGAACAATAAGAAAGAGACTGGGCAAAAATAGTTCCAACATGAAAACCACTGCTGACCAAAAAGAAAATAAAGGCTCGTCTCACATTTGCCAAAACACATCTTGATGATCCCCAAGACATCTGGGAAACTATTCTGTGGAATGACAAGAGAAAAGCTGAACTTTGTCCAGTTATGAGTTCATGCCCTGGGTTATGGGAAGGTTTGAGTCCCATTTCATAAAAAGAACATCAAACCAACAGTCAGACATGGTGGTGTTAGTGTGATGGTCTGAGGAGGCTTTGCTGCATCAGCACCTGGTTTACTTGATGTAATTGATGGAACCATGAATTCCGCTCTCTAGCAGAAAATCCTGAAGGAGGATGTCCGGTTATCAGTTCATGCCCTGGGTTCTGCAGCAGGACAATGATCTGAAACACACCAGCAAGTTCACCTCTGATTGGCTCAGTAAACACAAAATGAAGGTTTTGGAGTGGCCTAGTCAAAGTCCAGACTTAAATCAGATTGAGATGCTTTGACATGACATGCTCCAGCGTGGTTGACATCAGCAGACAAGGGTGGGCTAAAAGTTCCTCCACAGCAATGTGAAAGACTCATTGTCCACTAACACAAATGCTTGATTGCAGTTCTTACCTCCAAGGGTGGCACAGCCAGTTATTAGGTTTAGGGGGCAATTACTTTTTCACACAGGGCCATGTAGGTTTGGATATTTTTTATCCCTTAATAAATAAAATTATTTAAAAACTGCATTTAGTGTTTACTCAGGTTACTGATGACAGCTATATTAATGCATTAACTGCACCAACTAATCAAAGATTTGTGTTTCTCGTTATTTATTGTTGACATTGGTCGTTTCGCTTCCCCTGAAACTTTATTTCAGGTGCGGGTGTGGAACCACAGAAGGGAGGGAGCAGAGAAGTTTCGCCGCTCAGTCGGCGGTCCCGTGACGGTGTGCGGCTCGGTGGAGGAAGCGGTGAGGGGAGCGGATGTCATAGTAACAGTAACCAGGTCTACAGAGCCAGTGCTGTGTGGCCGGTGGGTCAAACCAGGGGCCCATGTGGCAGGTGAGAAGAAGTAATTCATGCATAAAAATATTTTCAGGGAAGTGTGGGAGTTTTTTTTTTTTTTTAATTTATTTATTTTACATCGATGGGTTTGCAAAACTGAGAAGACAGATGAAGCGCCTTTTCTTTTCTTTTTTTCTTTCTTTCTTTTCTTCTGGTTACTACAGAAAATAATTTTAAAAAAGAGAAACAGTTTCTCTACTTTTCCTCTAACCAGCGGTGGGAGCTTGCAGGCCAGACTGGCGGGAGCTGGATGACACATTGATGAAGGAGGCAGTGGTGTATGCTGACAGCAGGGAGGGAGCAATGGCCGAGTCTGGTGATGTCATCCTCTCTGGGGTCAGTCTGTCATTCTGCTGTTATACTTGCTGGAGTGTGTGTGTGTCACTGGCATCTTATGTGAGGAAGAATATTACAGCGTATGTGCTGTTTGCAGGTTGAGGTGTTTGCAGAGCTGGGAGATGTTATTAATGGGATAAAACCTGCTTACAGAGAGAAGACCACTGTGTTCAAGTCCCTTGGTGAGGCTCACTCTTTAAAGCCACACAATTTGGCCTCTACTTCATGTTTTCATCTCATTACATTAAGAAATGTCATGCTTTGAGAATGCCTTTGTTTTTGTTTTTTTAATAATAGGAATGGGAGTTGAAGATGCAGTGTCTGCTAACCTGGTATACGAGCAATGGAAAGCCAAAGCCAGCAAACTGTGAAGTGGCCATGTACTTTTAACCTTTACATCACACAGATGACCAAGAATGAGGCCATACAGGACCAACTATTAAGGAGCAAAAGAAATATGTCTGGCCTTTCCTCAGAGCTTATTTTAATGTTAAGGTTAGCTGTTAGCAGATGAATCACAAAGTTGGGGTAGGGAAGTTGGCAGATAACTGATTTAAGTAATTACAAGGCACCTGACCAAATCTACAACTGCATGAGGAGTTCAGTGAGGCTGTGAGATTAACATGTTGATGTTCATCTATTGTGGTTGGTGTTCACCACATTGTTTAATATGGTACACCAATATTCAGAAATGATAAACCACAACTGAGGCAGACTCAAATGTCTGTTTTGTAAAGCTTCCCCACCTTGGGGGGGGAGAGAGAATCAGGAGCTAATCCAAGTTGAAAGGAAATGATTTATGTATGAAAAAAGTTAATTAAGCTAATAAATTTGGATCCTCTTTTTTTAAATTTACTGCTGATGATTATTAAAGTGTAGGGAGGTGTGAACTGTGTTCTGCTTCCAAACGGGGACAGAAAAAGTTGACGACCACTGCGCTACAACAGACGGACAGACCAGCGATCAACATGTGATTGAAGTGCAGACTTTTAGCTTTAATTCAAGGGGCTTAACAGAGGTATTGCAGCAGCTGTATAGGAATTACAGCTAATTTTATACATGGTCACAGATAATTATAGGCTCAGAGTAACTGGACAACCTAAGATAATAGTAACATTCCACCTCTTATCCTTCTTCAATTCCATTGTGGTGGAGTACTGAAGCGAAACTAAGAGTTGATGGGGCATTTTTTCCTCCCTTTTTAAAATTTGAACCACTCCAATCAAAGCACTAGAAATCATGATCATCATTTTTCAACCTTTACCTCGACAAAAGAATTACCATAAGTTTCAGATCTACGTGCATAATGTTTAGTGATGGCACCACAAACAGCAAATAAAGTCTATGACATAATAGAAAATGTAAAAACACAAGAGTTTAACAAATTTGCTTAAAGAAAAAGCAGAAATCACAGCATATTACAACGTGAAAATGAAACCACATTTATTAAGGAATTAAATCCAACTTCCTCTGTGCCAATGAAACACTGAAAATGTTGAGTTCCCTGGAGCAATCGCACAACTTGATCATTTCAAAATAATAAATTTTCTGTTACTTAATTTTATATTGTAAAACAAAATGCATTCAAATCAGTTCTGACCTTCAAAAATTACTTCACTGGCTCACAGGCTTCATAATAAACAGTAATAGATGGGTTCAAAATGAAATGTTACACACTTCCATGATGACACAGTGGGTATCGCATACTAACAAGAAGCACTGTCTTGGTGAGAATTTGGTGAAAGCTAGGAAAAACGGGCACAACTTTTACTTGAAAGGAAAAATAAAGAAGGAGAGCGCAAGACTGGCTGCACAGACACCTTCACATGTCTGACCGTCATTCATAAAATACTGTGCTCACATATGATGAGACAAGACCGATGGATACATTCAGAAAAACATTGAGGAACAAGACAACTAAATGTTTAAAATATTAACCAGAGACTAATGTTTGATCACTGCACTCCTGTAATTATTCTGAGCAGCAGCTTCAAAAATTTATAGCAGTCGTTTTAGGGTTTAAGGGGTTTCTTCACGACTGCATGATGACGACATGTTGTGCAGGTAAAAACTGTATTAAAGTGTTCACAGAGGGACTACCACGAGATGGCAGAGTTTTCGCAGCACCTCTAGTTGGATGACACGTGTAAACAAAAATGGTCCAATAGAGGAAAAAAAAAGGTTCTAAAAAATCTTTTTCTCTCTTAAAACTAATTTTAATCAAGGCAACAGGAATCTCTTAGTGTGTAGGGGAAAGAGTGCCGTGCAGAATTCCTTCTTTTAGTGTTAAATCTATGGTAGTGTCACAAGAAATTCACCTTCAAGTAGTGTTTCTTCACAATGTCTGAGAAAACTGACGACTTCTGTTTTTCTTTTAGTAAAATCCTCCCTCTCTCCCCAGCTCAACAATTACATCCCCCACCCTCCCATTCCCCGAGACCTTAGCAAAAAAAATCACTTCTTTCCTGTCCATCTGAAAGGACTAAACCGATGCAAAACCCAGAGAAAAGATCTGACAGAAACTCTTCCGCACTGCTTAAATCTGTAAAGTTCTTTCAGATGGAAGTCTGATCTACCAAAGCTTCTATGTAAGCAAGGACACAGGGTGAAAATAACCCAGCCGTCGTCGTCTTCTTCCCTCCAAGTAGGCGAGTTCTGATTACGACTGTATTTGCTACTTCCTGTTTGTCTCTGTTACAACACGCTGCACTTTCTCCTCCTCCTCTTGACAGGTGGTGGGCACAGGACTGCCCTGATGGCTTCATCAAACACCGTTTTAAGGCCACGCTGGGTCAAGGCTGAGCACTCCAAATATTTCACTGCACCTGGTCACCAAAAGGAGGGAAAGAAGAAGAACCAACTTAACTGCTCATTTTTTAGTCAAAACATATTTTAAGATCCTTCTGCACTTTAGACAAGAAAAGAAGGCAGTTGTTTCAAAATAAAACTACACTTCAACAACCAAAAGAAATCGATAAAAACAATTACAAATAATCAGTTTAAACAGATGAAGAAAAAAAAACCCCAGCAATAAAAATGTTAAATATTGTAATCGCCATAATGAATTATAAGGGTAAAAAAAAAAATTGTGTGTAGTTGATCAAATTTCTAAAAGCTTAGTTTCTGAGGCTCCACCTGGAAGGTAGTGAGGAGATAGTCACTTCCAAATAACTATCCAACTATAAAATACAGACACAATATACTCACCAGCCACTTAATTAGGCACACCTGTCCAAATGCTAATTAACAAGTTTTTTTTAAATTCTTCTGATTATTATTAAAATGAGAAAATGTCATCAAGAAGAAAATGAAACAAAATGCAGTTTCTAGAGCAGTAACAACATTTACAGGAGAAAAGTCACTACTTAAATACCGTAACAAGTGTAAAATGTCAATAAATATTCCTGAAATGAAAACAACGAATCAAGTTTCAAAAGAGCAACAAACACAGATACTAGTCGCTGCCTGCAGGTATCACTGATAGAGATGGAGAGCTGCTGCTGTCAGTGTCTGCAGCCAAGTTAACAGGAAATGCCAAATTTAAAATTGTCACTTGCAGAGAGGTTTCCTTTTAGCATCCTCATAAAATAATAGGCAATAATTTTAAAAAAAAAATGCAGTTGTCAAAGTGTGGCACTACAACTGACTTATTTCTTTAGCCATGGCCAAGCCTTGCGGGTAGATGATGGGAGAGAGTTTCTTCTCCTTCAGCTTCTCAATGGTGTCCTTGTCGTCTCTCAGATCCAGCTTGGTTCCCACCAGAATTATAGGTGTGTTGGGGCAATGGTGTCTCACCTCAGGGTACCACTGCAGAGGGAGGACAGAAGTGTTGGCATGCATTATTATTGGTATAAAAAGGTGACACTGAATGCAAGTGTATCGTTTAAAACAATAGATTTCTTTCACAGTTTCCTAGCTCTTATTCCAGTTCCACACAGTGTGACCTTTAAGAAGTGCCATCATTGCATCAAGGGGCTGCATTCCACCAAATTCTACATTTTGCTTTAAGACATTTTTTTCTAGTTTTTTGGAAATCATTGTAACAAAAAATAAATAAATAAAAAATAATCCTAAAATCAAGCATATTTCTTTAGCTAGATTTAGAGTTGTGTCAAAAATGCACACCATCATCTGGCTGTGTCATACTAACACAATTACCCAGCCAAGCTGATCTGAGAATGGCATTTCACGGAAAAAAGTTAAGTTAATATTAAAGAGCATGCTGTACTGACCTTGGCACGGACGTTTTCAAAGGAGGCTGGACTGACGAGTGAAAAGCAAATCAGGAACACGTCCTGAGGAGGACAAAACAGACAAAATCACTACAACATTAACAACTTAACTATCGCTGTGCAGGTGTCTGTGTTCCAACTTTGACAAGAATAACCCCAACTTTCTGTAAAAACTAATTAACAATCATGTTGAGGATAAACATTGAGGACATAAGACTGACTAATGCAGATGTGAGGATTCACAAATAAACACAAACACAGGCTGGTGCTGTTGGGTAAACAAAGTGACTCCCATTACTCAAGTCATTGGCACAGAGGCCAACTTGACAGCGAAGACAAAGAGGGCAAACAAGAGCTGCTTTTCACTTCCTCCAGACAGTGTATAGGTACTGTGGATACAAGGCTCTACTCTGCAGAATGCACAGACCCTGTCTTGAGTATTAGAGGCCAGTGAATAACTCCAAATCGGTGCTGGGTAAGTGAACATTGTCTGGCTACACCAAACCATGCAAGACAGTGGATAAACACATGTAATATATGCCTGTATACATACCGTCTGCGGGTAGGACAGTGGCCTGAGCCTGTCATAGTCCTCCTGTCCTGCTGTATCCCACAGACCCAGGTTCACTGGTTTCCCATCAACCATCACATTGGCAGAGTAATTGTCAAAGCTGCAGAGAACGAGAGGTGGATAACGTTTTTGAAATTATACAAAAATGTACAAAACTTTGTTCTTCTGTAATATGCAACATAATGTTTAACACAGGGAAAAGATTAACTGCCACATGTCAATTTGAGGACCACACACCTACCTCAGCTGGCCAGTGAGGGATTTTGTGTGTGTGTGTGTGTGTGATACTTACACCGTGGGGATGTACTCTCCAGGGAAGGCATTGGTAGTGTAGCTGATTAGCAGACATGTTTTACCCACAGCCCTAAGAGGAGGAAGGAGGGAATGATGAGATGTGGAGCACTTTACTTGACATGTGTGAATGGGGAAACTGTGCTACTTGACAGGTTAACATGTCGAGTTACAAGTTTCATGTAAAAGATCTGGCTTCAGATGACCACTGCTGACCTACTGCTTTGGCTTTGTTGTGATGTTTAAAAGAGATGTCAGGTCTTAATCACAAAGCTTTAATTATGCTCAGGAGTGTCCTGAAACAGCTTTTATATGATATGATCTAAAACACACACAGTTAGTATAGTATAGGGGATAAGAGCACATACAAATACAGTGCATATTGTAATGTAGGCTTAGAAAAAAGTAGCTATAGAGGGATTTGCTTTTTTCACTGTTATATCCCAGCAAAATGAATTGAATTTGGAACTGAAAATAATGGGGGAGAGAAAATTTTACAGCTGGGTCATGCTGCTTGACCATTTCTGATTTTCCTTAAAAAAAAAAATTATGGTTGAAAGTTTGGACATATTGCTGTGAAATTTTAGCTTCATATATCAACTACTATTCTAGTCTGATAATTCAGGCTACATTTAAAATAGACTAAAAGGCATTCAAAACACCTTTTAATATGTCTAACTACAGTGTAAACTTAACCTGAATTAAAAGATCCCTCCAGGGCTGTAGGTCTAGCATATATTTAATCAAATTATTTGCTTAGTTTTAATAATTCAGAGTACCATCTGGATAATCATGAATTTTGATCAATTTGAAATAAACTAATTACTGATACTTTTTCTTTTGTGGAAAAACTTCATATTTGGTCAATTCAGCAATAAAAAAATGAGAAAAGAATATCACTATTTTGTGTGTGTTGTTTTTTTGTAATGTGAAAACTTTTATTTATTTTAATTAGTGTGTGCTCAAATATTAATATTTTAACTTGACAATATTCAGACTTCTATGTGTATCGGTTCCATTTTACGGATCCTGAATCACTTTTATGGTAAGGAAAGACACATCTTGGGCCTTTATCTTTTCTAGTTTTGAGATATTCATGTTCAAACATTGCCTCAGATTTCAATATGCAACAAAAAGTGGCCTTACAGTGGATGAACGGGCTTTTAAAACTTAAGTATATAGAAAAATATTTGAAATATAAAGCTAAATTTTCACAGCAAACACTATGGGAGTCCAAACTTCGGCTTGTAGGCAAATCGGAGATGTTTGAGCAGAAAATGTTTAGAAATGTTAGGATTTGAGAAGGAATGACCCAGGTAATAGCAACTGGCTTCTGCTGAGTTTTAATGGTGGTTTGTTGTTTTAAAGCCTCAAACAACGACCGAATTAAGTTTCTCCAAGGCCTTGGGCGGCTCTACAGCTGTTCTAAAACCATACGAAAAATTCAAACAGACAATTTTAAGCGCTTAATCATAACACTTTATAAAGAACGACATGCCTGCTAAATAACGTACTGTGAGCCTTTCAGTCACACCGAACCGGGGCATGCAGATAAATCTGTCTGACCCAGCTGGGCTGGAGAACAGGCACAACAACAGCTGTCGCTCATGTTGGCTGTTATCTCAGGCATGTTAGCTGCTAGCCAACTGTTGGTAACTGGGTCAACTAAAACAGCCATGTTAGCCTGTTATCATCGCACTGTGGGTCAAACTGAAAATAAAATTGTCCTTTAACTTACCCGTCCCCTACAACCACACACTTTATGGCCTGCATCGGACGACTCTCTCTCTGGCGACTCAGCCGACGTTACAGCAGCTCGGCGTCCGTTAGCTTAGCTGGCTAACAGCGGCTATAATAAAGCGGTCCCGTACCGCCTGAAAAAGTACGGAATAAACAAAGCGGGGGGGCCTCGACGGTGGTCCGAAAAGTTTTAAATG
>VVHJ01003970.1:3278-15136 GCA_015107715.1 Tylochromis polylepis | reverse complement strand
AAAAGTGCTAAGCAGATTGAAATAAACCTGAATGCAGGTGATGATCAGTGCAAAAATGGAACAGGTGCAGAGAACAATACAGGGTCATGTGTTTGAATCAGAGCAAGTGGTGGGAACAGTCTTGTGGTTATTGTTCATGAGTGCAACAGCAGAGGGGAAGAAACTGTTCTTATGGCGAGAGGTTCTGGTCCGAATGGACCGGAGCCTCCTGCCTGAGGGGAGCAGGTCAAACAGACTGTGTCCAGGGTGAGAAGGGTCAGCTGTGATCCGAGCTGCACGCCTCAGTGTCCTGGAGGTGTACAGGTCCTGCAGGGATAGGTCTGCAGCCAATCGCCTTCTCAGCAGAGCGCACAACACGCTGCAGTCTCTGTTTGTCCCTGGTGGTGGCTCTAGTATACCACACGGTGATGGAGGGGGTGAGGGTGGACTCGAAGATTGCAGTGTAGAATTGCATCATCGTCCGTGTTGGCAGGTTGAATTTCTTCAGCTGCCTCAGGAAGTACATCCTCTGCTGGGCCTTCTTTATGACGGAGGTGATGGTGGGCTCCCACTTGAGGTCCTGGGTGATGGTGGTACCCAGGAAGCGGAATGAGTCCACAGTGTTGATGAGGGTGTCAGTCAGGATGATAGGGGGGGAGTGGGGCTGTGTGCTTCCTGAAGTCCACAATAATCACCACTGTCTTCTGGGCGTTCAGCACCTCCATCCATCCTGTAGGCGGACTCATCCCCGTCCGAGATGAGTCCGATAACGGTGGTGTCATCTGCAAACTTAATTAGCTTGACAGACTGGTGGTTGGAGGTGCAGCAGTTGGTGTATAGGGAGAAAAGCAGAGCAGAAAGAACACAGCCCTGAGGGGAGCCGGTGCTGATGGTCCGGGAGTCTGAGACATTCTTCCCCAGCCTCACATGTCGCTTCCTGTCTGTCAGGAAGTCAGTGATCCACCTGCAGATGGGATCAGGCACGTTCATCTGGGAAAGCTTGCCTTGGAGAAGGTCTGGAAGGATGGTGTTGAAGGCAGAGCTGAAGTCCAAACACAGGATCCTGGCGTAGGTTCCCGGGGAGTCCAGATGCTGCAGGATGAAGTGTAGAGCCATGTTGATATAAACGTTTCAGAGCTGTGGCAGTGTCACTGTGCATAAAGCCACCAATGTGGTGAGCATGAATAGGACATAAGGCATTTAATATAATCTGCTGCCGACATGGGTTCAGACAGGAGAAGGCCCAACTGGGTATTTGTTCATGTTAAGCTAATTTTATATTTTTCTAAAAAAGTATCAAATTTTCTTACAGATGCAAAATTTCCCAGTGATGTAAATTTCATAATTGGCCAATGGGCACGGACCTGCCTGTTTTTTGTGATTGCACAAGACTTGTCTGTGGAGAATTTACATTACACCAGCACTATAATGTAATACAGTGTAATTCTAATAAGATATATTTTTTAAAGTAATAAATATATTGTTACCTGCGGCCGTGGTGTTTTAAATCAATGACAGCATAAAAGACTGATAAAAGAAAGAGTGAAAGATTAATAAAGATTGCTCTTTTTTTTACGGTCATTGGTTTAAGTACAGGAAGGTGATGATTTTTAAGCAATAAAGATTCTCACATACCTTTCACACAAAGCTTGATTTTCTTAATTAAAACCGGAAATAAAAACTCATGTACCACAACTCTTAATTTTTATGTATTTTTGTGCTATCAACTAAAGTCAAACGAGTTACAACGGACAAACACTTTTATACATGAAAAGTAATAAAAACAGAGGAACTTGAATATAACATGAGTCATAGTTCCGCCTTCCGCCTTGGGTGAGAAGCAGTAGTTTACAGGAAGCACCTGAACGTAGCACCGCATTACTAGCAAGTCCAGCGGCTGTGGCTTGAAAAGGTAGGAGCTGTAAGTGACGTTAACGATTTATCGGCGATCAGTACTGAAATATCCACAAAAAATCAACGGGAGGTTTTGGGCTCGTGTCTCCGGAGTTAAAACTGACTGTTAGTGAGCCGACAGCTCACTCTCCTATACAGTAGCTGTCAAAACAAATGATTTCCTTGAGCTAACTTTAAGCTAGCTTCGCCGTTAAATCTCTGCCCAAAGTTACCGGTACGATCTTTTTTTGTGTATTTTTTTTTATATTTTTTGAGAGGTAAACTACAACAGTAACCCTTCATATTTTTACAGGTACACGTGTCTTTAAAATTTGTTGTTTTGTTATTATGTTTATGTTAAAATACTTTTAAGCAGGTTATTTTGTTGTGGGTGGGGGTCCGGCGGATGTAACTTTAGGCTAGCTTAGCCTCAGTTAGCGAGCTTCGAAGGAGTAAAACTTTTAATGATAAACTTTTAAAAGATTACTTCCGCGAAAAAACTGTCAGCAGGTAGCGACGTTAGGCCTTAAAACATAAAGAAATCTGTACTCGGTTACTGTACAAGTAGCAGGCCTGCGATTAAAATCTTGCTGTAAGTAAGTGACACAGCTTTATATGCGGAAGTGAGTGAAAAGCAGCAACACTTGAATGGATTTTTAACCATTTACCGCTGAAGTCGTCGGTGTTTGCTCAGGGTACTGTTGACTTTTCTGTTTGACTAGTCAGTGTTATTAAACTGCTGTTGGCAGTATATCATAGAAAATGTATCTTAAATTTGACAATGAAAGTTGTGTCTTGTATAAAACGTATAAGCACTATGCTTTCCTTTATGTTGTTGTATTGAAACTTTGGATATTTTAGCTTTTAAAGGGGATTCAGTTCAGTTCAATTTTATTTATATAGCACTAAATCAGTTGCCTCAAGGCGCTTGACACTGTAAGGTAAAGACCCTACAATAATACAGAGAATACGGAGAAAATCCCAACAATCAGATGACCCCCTGTGAGCAAGCACTTTGGCCACAGTGGGAAAGAAAAAATCCCTTTTAACGGGAAGAAACTTTCAGAACCAGGCTCGGGGATGGGTGGCCATCTGCTGCAACCGGTTGAGGGTGAGGGAAGGGATGGAAAGATATGTAGGATGTAAAGTACTAGTAGTAGTATTTAGTGGTATTTTTTTCTAGCCTAACTAAACCATTATCTACATGGTTTATTCCTGCTCACTTTCATTTGAGTGGGTGAACAATCCAGATGTTAGTATTGTTATGGGTTGCGCTGACTGATTATCTGCCTGTCAGCACAAATGATGAAATTTATCAATATCAGTTGCTGTTGTCTATCTGTTGTTTCCATAGACTGTATAGAAAAGATGGATGCAGCCAGAATCATTCATTTTGCATTCTGCTTGGATTTTTAAAGCCTCAACCTTACTGTTTTGGCTCCTGCTGTGTTATTTTTAATTAAATGTTATTTTTAGAGTCAGAAGTGACTTTAAGCGGGAGAGTGCTAAATTATTAAATAGATGTATAACCCTCTGTATCCCAGTGTATTTCTATTAGCACGTTCCAGATTCCTGAGAACTACTGTTAAGTGTCAGTTATGATGCATTTCTCATCCTATTCTTCTTCTACACCCTCCACTACTGCTCTCTCTTCTCTTATCGCCATCTCATCACCTTCACCTCAAGCCTCATCTCCTGGACTCAAGTCAGGGCTCTAGCATAAGAATGTGTACATCAGCAGGCTTATTTATATGATTGTATTGTCAGCAGATCAGACATCCAACTGTCCTATCTCTGGTCAGCCGACAATGAGCCGCCTATATCAACAGCTGGATTTTAGCTAATATTATGTCAGCTAATGTCAGGCTTGGGTGTGTAAAAATAACACTTTCCCTGTGATAAACAACTTGATTACATTCTTAAATGGCATGAGAGGTTATTTGCTTAGTGTCAGCATCTGACAACTGATCCATTTCAAAGAAGCTCTCAGTAATACCAGGTAACACTGGAAAAAGCAGGAGTGTTTACCAGCAGAAAGGTTAATCTCACCTCAGTATAGCTGTCATTGGTCAGAAGTGAGATTCACTGACTCATATTGGACTACTTTAACAAAGCTTTATAACCTCCTCCTGAGTAAATAGATGTGGACACTTTACAGCCGGCATTTTGAAAACTGTAGTAAACGGCAGGTTGACGGCCTACACTCACTACAAATGAGCGCCAGCCAGAACTTTTTAGATGAATCTGGGGTAAAAATGTAAAATATCCAAAAATATTTAACACAAGTCCATTTTTTTTATTCCTGATTTATTGCTAATATTGATATTATTCAAATATCAAATATAGTGTGTACAAATATGTTTTTAAACACAAACAGTAGTAGAAACGTGTCGGCCAGCCACAACCATTATAGAGGACAGATGGATAAAAGACGTAGCTGTCGTGACGTCCTGCTCCGGTAAAAGTCCCGTCCCAGGCTTGCGTTTACCATCTTGGTGTTTTGAAATGGTGTATGAGAGGTGATGGGTGGATCTGACTGTTAAACTGCAGTTATTGGCTAATGACTTATGACTGACAAGTTGTTAGCTAATGAATTGGACTAATTTTTGGAGTCTGCCTCAAGTGGCCGAAAGTGTAATTGCAGTTTTCTTCAAACATAAAAATTGTTGTTGTTTTTCTAAAACTTATTTTCTGTTTTCCGATAAAAGCAAAGTAAACAGACAAGAATACAGCAGATCAGTCTAATGGCAAGTCTTTTTTTTTTTTTTTTTTAAACTAATATCTTTCAACAATAGGTATTTCACGAGTCTTGAATGAGGACAGTCATTCTGGCAACTGGTGTTTTTGGTCCCCACTTGTGATCAAACTGAGCTCTACTAAAATGCTTAGGGTTTTAAAAACGAGCCATGTAATGAAAATTATCTGGATGCAACTGAGGAACAATGGGGCATTGAGAAGACTCAGCTAGCGCTAATTTACCAAAACGATCTTTTGCTGACAAATGAATTCTGCAGACATAACCGGTGTCATCGTGCCTGCAAATGACTGGCCACCTTGTCTCTGACTCATCAGAGTTCAGCTGAATTCTGCCGCTGCCAAATGACCCAAACAAAGAGCCAGTGATGAAGTGGCAGGCCATAGCCCTCTAACCATTGTCCTTCTTAATGAAGCCGCAGAGTGGGTATGAGAGCTGCTCGGCGTCAGAGAGGTCACAGGTTCTCTAGTCATTGTGTAGTAAACACCGCTCTACAGACCAGACAGTGTTTTCGTCAGACGGCCTCATACTCGCTCCACATATTTATATCACCTGGTGCGAACAGGTAAGAAAAAAGAGGGCATAAAAACCATTTAATAATTCTCAAACATGCAACTGAGCATCGTAAGGCTTTTCAAATAATCAGCTCTGAGGTTAATATGTAGGAAACTCTTCTAAAGTGTCTGGAAAAGTAATTTAATCTACATTTGACAACCCATAAGCATTTATACATGGTAAATCAGTTAATGCCTCGCCCTCTTACTTGACACAACCCAGTGGCAAGTTGAGCATAGTGTCAAAACATAAGTACATAGAAAATTTCTCATCTGATCATCTTCCATCCTGCATGGTAATATGACTCTTAAAGCTGACCAGAAATGCATGTAGGTTTTGTCCAGTGGATTATAAGAAAACAGACCAAAGAGCCAGAGTAACAATGCATATTGGCGTTACTGCGTCGGATTTTGCTAGGTGATATATCCCATTATACTGATGCTCAAAGTTAGAAAACACTTCTAAAACAAAATTTTGGCTTTAGGTTTGGACACTTGATTGATTTGAATGGTGTTTTTAACAACACTTAAATGGGTTTTTCAGCCCTGAAGGTATTATGTAGATGTCTCCTGTACTAAGTTATGAGGGCTCAGAAATGGTGAAAAAAAATTTAAAAAACACAAAAATTTAGCCCCATATCTACTTTGAGGGCCTGTAACTTGGAAAACACTCACAGTATGAAGCTAAAATTTATGCATGACTTCATCTGATATACTAAAGTTAGTGTGAAAATTAAATTTAGATAAAAATCATTTGATTATCAGGGCGGTCGGCGAAGTCCTTTTCTCACCTCTGTTTGCTTCGGTATAAAATGAACCTGTTGCAGTGCAGCTGTGTGTGCTTGCAATAAAACTTAATTAAAAGTAACTGGAAATCGTGTCGTAAGCATAGAATGCAGTGACTGAAATCATTCGTCTCATATTGTCCGGACTTGTTTGTATACAATGCTGTTGCCATGGTTACCCTTTTCACACATGAAGCAGTGGTGGGAGGTGCAGAATCGAGAGCAGGGCATCGCCTCGCTTGTGGAAAGCCCCTGAAATGTAGCAGTTGCACCAGTTTGATAATGACTGGAGTACAACTACAGCAAATTAATACTTTCATTCTCAGTGAATCGAATAGATTAAACCTTTGATTATTCTCATAGATCCTTTCAGATTTGGGACAGATTGTCTCAAAAAGTTGATTTTTGTCTTAAAGGCAGCACTTATCAGGTGATATCCATTATGCATAACATATATAATGACTTTCATTATGGACAAATACTTGATTGAGGTCTTTCAGGTGCTTATTTTGTCTTCCAGAGACCCCGCTTCCCTGTCTCACCTCTGTTGTACACTTAGTTGCTAATGCATCTCCTTTTTTCTTAACTAGGATATGCCCTTGCTACAGTATTGCGTAGTTTGGTGCTGTTGGCAAAATGATTTACTTTATCGCATTTAGATTAGTCAAAGTTGTAGATGTTGCTGATATACTAAAAAAACTGGTCGTTTTATCCTGTTGAAAGGTGCTTAAACTTTTGTGGATTTAAATGTGGTGTTATTATCATGAAATTAAAATGAAGAGCTGTTTTCATAAGGTGTTGTAGGTGCAATATATAGGTGCACAGTTCAATTTTGTGGATAAAAATGAAATTTTGTTGTGAAATAAAAATGATATGGTGATTTTTATCTTTTTTTTTAATAAGGGTCTAATAGGTGCGAAAATGCTGTAAATGAGCCATATCAACCCATTGGTAGGTGGTTACTAGAAAACATGATGACGTTTAAATATATGATATACATAAGAACCCTCAGGGATCTGAGGTGTACCTGTGTGCCAGGTTTGGTAGCTAGCTCCTTGTGCTTTTAGGATCAGTTCAGGGATAAAGAAACAAACACACAGACGGAGATTTTGTTTGGTTTAATAAGAAGGTTTTCTACTTTTCTCCTCCTCAGATGCAAACTATAAAGTGTGTGGTGGTGGGTGACGGTGCAGTGGGAAAGACATGCCTGCTCATCTCATACACAACCAACAAGTTTCCCTCTGAATATGTTCCTACGGTGAGTAGTCTTAAATAACACGATTAACTTTTTCACTTCCCCAAGCTAATAATACCTGACATGACAGTGAGCTGACGCACAGCAGCAGCACGAACCAATACAGTTTATTCCTTGTAACGCCCAGTGTGCAGGTCTTTCCTGTTGCAGGAGGAGTGATACTCATAGATGCAGTATGTAGGTTGCATAAACAGGTTTCTGAAAAAAAGTATAGACAGTATCGACGCCACTGTATTTACAGCACGCACATGCCTTTCCAGTTCAGTAAGAGAGTGTCACTCATATTTCAGCTTCACTTTTATTTTTAAAAGATAGGACTGAGTACCAAAACTGAGTAGTAGTACATTGTAATAAAACTTTGTATTAACTCTGGAGTCTTTTAACAACTAAAAGGACCAAGTGGGGTCATTTATGACCCTATTATAGTTTATCCAGAAATACTTTTTTAATGCTTTATGTGTGTAAAATATTCAGTGGTAATGGAGCAGGTGATGGGCTTCAATCATTTGTATTAAAAATGCGTTAACCCACAACTCCTTCAAACAAGATTACATTTCATTTATCTGTACATACATGTATTGCATGTACTGCAGTATGATTTTATCATTTTAATAAAAAAACCAAGATGAACTCGTGACTCTATAATACTTTGATCAACAGCAGGTTTGAATCAAGTCATCAGAGTGAGGCTGTTGGTTCATCCTTTATTTTCATTATGCTGTGTAAAACAATATATAAGCAAACATCTTGCTTGTAACTGTAAAATTTCAAATACTTTGTGCAAATAAATTCAAAATTAAGCGTGCTGCGCGGTAACTCTCACTTCTGTAGGTCTGTTGGTAGTGTTTCACTGCAAAACATCATGTAGTGATTTAAAAGTTGTAGAAGTGCATTGGCAAATTAGTGATGTGAAGCACATATAAATGTGTATCTTTTTTTATATATATATAAAATCAACAGACTTCAGTAGTCATTTCAAAGTTTTTTTATATGTGTAAATATGTCTAAGAAGTAGAAAATTACAGGTCATCCAGGCGTTTATTTGTTTGAGACAAGCCCGTAGTTTACTAGTTTATTTGTGTTGCCTGGCTTTGTTAATGTAATTGTGTATCACTGTCAAAGAAATGGAAATATGTGCAGCGTTTTCTATTACATAGAAAACATGTATAGTGAGAAAAATACCGGTCCTAGCACAGAACCCTGTGGAACTCTGTGACTAAATTTTGGTCAACAAATGGTCATAAATGATACAAAAACATAAGTTAAAGACCCGTTCCTTTAGTTTACGTAGACCAATCATTCTTAGAGACCTGTACGAGTCTGGTAAGGACAACTTAAGACTGAGTGCTGTAAATTTCTTTATCAGATGATGAACATGTTCAGACATCCATGTCCCCTCAAATTTTCTGTGCTCACACAAGCTTTGCCCTCAGAGCTATTATATTACAGTGCATCCACTATGCATGTGCCATTCAGGCAGAGATCAGGTGGAATTCAAGGAACCAGAAAACACACCTTTTCAGACACCTAAACTGAAACGAACCTCCTTTTTACATATGGTCTCACTGTGCTCGTTTATGGTAGGCAAAGTTTCTCTGCGACGGGATGCTTGGTCTCCAAATATACCCAGTGTTTTCTAATGACATTTCTAATGTTATTATAACTCGGTGGAACTCTGTAACTATCTTTCGGTCAACAGGTGGTCAGCAGCATCTTGAAGTTACATCACGTGTATTTACGTTACATGTATTTCTCTCAAATAACTTAATCAGTCATTTGTAGCGATGTCTTCTTCCCCAAAGGTCCGCTGTCTTTCATGGAATAATTTAGCTTTTTTGTTTTGTTTTGTTTTAAATAGATTTAAACCAGTAGTGTTCAACAAACATTTTTACATTGAATCACTTGGTTGACCCACTTTTCTCTAATCTTAATTGAAAAATTGTTCCTAAATTAAATTTGTGCTGATGTTACAGCTTTTAAGGTCGATTCGATGTACAAGTTGGACTTTTCTTTTATACCTATTACAACACAATGAAATGAACAAAATGTTCTTGACAGAGAGTAAGACATGTTAGAAAAGGAGTCACTGCGTTACACTTTGAGGTCTGTTTCTCAAACTGCTGAGCTAACAGAGCCAAATATTGATTAAGCTCCACTTTAGATTCAAGCTGACATCACGATAAATGTAAGTGGACTGGTTCTTATGTAGTGCTTTTCAACTTAAAGTGCTTTATACAGCATGACCCATTCATGCAAACACTTCAGGTTTCCACTTTAGTGCTTTCTATCCACCAGTCACACACATTCCTACCCCGATGAACGCATTGCAGGTTGAACCACCAACTTTCCAATTACGGATGAACCGCTACCTCCTTAGCTACAGCTTCTCCATCAGGAGGCAGAGAGAGGTTGTGACAGTCCACACACATAAAATGCTACAAGTTAAATGTTGCCTATAAAATTGAAGGGCTTAGCAGTGTTACATTCATTAAGTGATGACTTATAAACCCTACTACTGGGTCCCAGCTCCTACTGCATTCATTAAGCTGTCCTCTTTTAATGTGTTACAGTGCTTTGTAGCTTGTTGTATTGTGTATAAACAAGCCCCTATAACTAATCGATGATCATTGCCGGCCTCTGACTTTCAATTAGCACTTTTTTAAGCTCAGTTTTTAATGCCTTATGATGCAACCACGGCCCATGGACTCACAGTTTGCCAGACACCAAACATTTGAACACTCGGAGGCTAACTAAGATTTCGATGAGTACATGAACCTTAGAATCAGGAATATTTCATAGCAAATCATCAAACCAGACAGCAGCATATTAACGAGGTATTAATGAGGCTGTTACCTGAGGTAACAGAGCTAGCCTACCATCGTCTTTAAAACTCCTGGATTAAAGCAAAAAGGATTTATCATGTCGTCTGTTTTGGTAGCGGCACCTCTTTTTGCACTCAAGCATGAACCCGGATGATATTTTAGCAAAAAGTTCTTTTTCACACCTACAAGAGTTTTGCACATCATTTCCTTGAAGTTGTAAACTTTCTAGCGCTCGCTGTTTGTTCTGATTCTTGTATACGTTTGTGTCGTGTGCAGTTGGCGGTTACATGTCTGTACCTGCAGGATTAGAAATGCGTGCTTGTCTCCTGACATCCTGTTTGATTCGTGACTATTCAGAAGTGTTGCGTCACGCTGCAGCAGCACGATGAGGAAGAAGCTTCTCAAGCTCTGCGGCGTGACACAAATGTGGTCCATGTCAGCTCAGCTGATCCTGCATCCTCTGCCTCTGTGGTTTGTTACCATCAGAAAACGGTTTGCTGAGCGTTGACAGGCTCTGCAGCCCTGCTAGAAATATCTGAAATGCCTCCTAATTGACGATGGGTAGGTTCTGTGAGTAGTGACTGCAAACTGATGAGTAATTGTCTTCTGTTTTCTGTTGGTGCCATTGCTTGGTCTGTCAGCAGTCAGCATGGTTTGAGAATTGCGGAAGCAACGGTGCTGACTCAGCTTTTATCTTCCTCTTCCTGCCCGACTGTCCATCTCACTCCCCTCGCTTCCCCTCCGCTATTTTTAACTCTTCAGTACGAATGCTGTTCAACTAATTCTGTTTGAATTTTTACTGCCATTTTTGGCGGCCACCAATTACTAAAACAAGGTCTTTTTTTTTGTCTTTTTTTCCAAGTTTAAAAAAATGCACTATTTTTCCAACATTACTAGTCTGTTACTGATTATTAGCAGTCATATAAAAACACAAAACTTTCATATCTAGACTGTTTTGCAGCTTAAACAACAGTATTATTTCTGATTTTACCTCTTTATGATTCCAAAACCTTATCAAGATCAGGAAGTACTTTTAACCTTTAATTCATTTATACTTGTATGCAGAAATGCTGACGTTGCCACACCAACAATAGCTGGACTGAATCCTTTAACGGCCTCGTTCGTCCCTGGGCTGTATGTTTGGCGTCCCTCGTATATGCTTTCATAATCTGCAGTAATGGTCATGTCAGTATTTAACTACTTTATTTGAAATGTGTTGTTTACTATGCCACATTGTTATCATTCCATTATTTTTCAGCGCTCATGAGCTTTCTCTTTCATATTAAAAACATGTCCTCTGCTTCTTCTTAAACTCGCTCAACAAAAATAGAAGCGACGACATCACGTGACCGCTCTTTGCCGAGACTGGACTGTTTGCTTTCTCAGTCCTGTTTGAGCACTTTAATTACCCACTGGGAAAAAAAACTAATGCAAAAACATATCTTAAAGTATTAGCTGTTTGTAGTTTTTCAGCCAGTCTGTGGCTTCCCGCTAACGAATACACTGGCATAGTAGCTTTTTGCTGTTAGCATAGAGATCTTTTTTCCTTATTAGTGCTCGATGTAGGCAAAAAGTACTAAAGACCTGATTTTATTATCAAAATATTGATTATAATCACTGATATTTTGAGAATAAATGTGTCAGGTTTTAGACAAAAATAATAATAAAAATAACAAATAATAGTAAATGAATAATAAATAATTCAGCTGCTCTTCTTTATTCTCCTGTATGCTTTCGTGTGTGTGTGTGTGTGTGTGTGTGTGTGTGTGTGTGTGTGTGTGTGTGTGTGTGTGTGTGTGTGTGTGTGTGTGTGTG
>VVHJ01003969.1:11643-23990 GCA_015107715.1 Tylochromis polylepis | reverse complement strand
TGTTTCTCTGCTATTTAGAAGATCTCAAAGTAACTTAATGCCCTGCGTGGTCCAGGTGTTCCCTGTCTGTCTGTCTATCTGTCTGTCTTTGACCCTGCCACTGTGCCCCCTCCTCTGCCTGGCTGTCTTTTCTCTCCCAAAGTCCTCTACATGGACAAACTCCCCACTTTCTGTTTTATTTTTCCCTGTCTTCACCTTATCACCGTTCTACAAGTCGAGCTGCTTCTACCCCCTCTGCTCCCAGATCACTTGCTCGCCTCCCCTGCTGTAACTGATCTCAGTTCCCCTCTTGCTGGCTCTCTGGGCCTCTCACACTCCGCTGCAGTCACGGCCAACTATCTGAGCAGCTCTCCCAGTACTGAGAAAAGGGGGGGGTGTGGTTAAAGAAGAATAAAGAGGAGGGACAAAACAACACGAGGAGGCGTGTACCTGCTTTCCCCAACTGGCCACACAACAGTCCCTCTCTCCTGGGCTCTTTTCTCCTTCAACTTTTTAAACTCACCTCTTTATAATTCATATGCAACGAATGAAAACACCCCCCCCCCCAATTCTCTCCCTATGCTGCACTAGCTCCTAGCTCCTTTCTCCTTTCTCCGCATTAACTTTGTTTTTGTTCCACCACAGCAGGGAAGAAATAGCCTCTCTCGCAAACATCTCGGTCAACTTTAGCAAAGTTTTAAAAAATAAATTAAAAAAAAGTCATCTCCAGTTGGCAGAGTATGAAGCACAGCGTTGTTGTTTGCTTGTTTTCACTGTGTTTTCACGGTGCTCTCAAACCCCACAGCAACACAGGGATGTGGCCCCAGACACACACTCAATGCCTGTAATATCCCTGAAATTAAAAAACCTATTACAAAAGGTTGCTTTGGGAATATTTACTGTGATTTTTTTTTTAAATTCTGTTTTCTATAAAGTTTGTATAGAAAGATTGCAGCAGAAAAGAAACCTACTATATCAAACAGATCACGTGCCAATATATGTTTTTTAAGTTACACGGACATAACTGTGTAATTACGTATTGGGGAAAAAAAAGTCAGTCATTATTAAAAGGAATATGTGCAGATGGTCTGCTGTGTACCGACGACCGGCAGTTGCAACTAATCACAATTAATTAAATACAAATAAACATCGTGTCACTTTTGCCAACAGCTGGTGCCAAATCACGTCATTCTTTCCAGAAAGCCCGTATAAGAACTCACGATCAGCCGATCATGTGTAATTTATGGATTTATGAAATACTGCCTCACAGACAACAAAGAGAGACTTTTCATCCAAAAGTTTATGAATAATCCATCCATGGTCCGCAACCTGATGGGCTCTTTTTTTGGTTCAAATGGTTCAATACATAAATAATTCACTTTTTCCCCCCAACTTTCTCATGCTGCACAAAGTTTTGATCACCTTTTAAAGGTTTCTCTTTCACCACTAATTCGTTGCACGTGCAGCCACAATTAAAATCTTCCGCATTGATTCAAATAGATTCAGTCATCCTCCCTCCCTGAGCGTGCTGGATGCTTGAGTCGCAGCGAAGTGCGGCTCGGCTGCAGGCGAACTGCGCTGGCCCAAAGTCTAGATGGTTTGTATACGAGACATACTCACCCTCCTCCCTCCTCTCCTCCTCCCTTTCCTTCCCTCGTTCAAGAGGGATGAACTCTGGAAGAAAGCCCCACTGGGGCTCTAACACCCCCCACACACACTTCACACACACACGGGCATGCGCGCATGCACGCCTGCACACTGACTTTCCAACAGCCTGTGGCTTTGAACACTTCATATTCCTCTCGCGTATTACAATTCTCTACCTTCTTTGTTTTTCCCCTGCTTTTTGTTTATATTGCGCTCAAGACCCTGAACCCATTCTTCCCCATTTTTTTTAAACTTTATATAATATTTTGAAAACACCAGACACAATCTCTGCCGGTTTTAGCAGATTAACTTTTATATTCATCTCACCCCTTACCCCTCCAGCCATCCCCTCGGTCTTGACCAAGCTGTGCACACAAGTGCACACCCGCTCACTATGATGCACTGCGGGGAGCAGAGCTGTACAGGCCCACTGAACTCTTTCCACACCTTGAGACAATTACCCTCCCTGCCTCGCAGCACCCTGCCCCCTGTTGCTGCTTTGAGGAGAGAAGCACACAAATGAGAAAAAAAGTTGTATCATTTTCCTTCTATTTTACCAAAACACAAGCTCACGCCCGCTCTTTAGGCTCGGCAAATTGCACCTCTTTGCCTTTGAAGCTTGAAACACAGGACTCCCCACTCAGCTATGTCCCTGCTCTTTTTCTTTCACACACACACAACTTGTAAGAGGACCGAGTCGCATTACAACTATTCACAATCAGGTTCTTCGGCTATTCATCCTGTCGTCATGTCTGACACAAACACACAGCGCCGAACAATGGCCTCTCTCTCTCTCTCTGTCTATTTCTCCACAGGCACCTCCTCCTTCTTGAACCACAGTTATTTGCACAAAGTCTCACTGCGGTCATCTGTAAGCGCACCAATACAGTCACAAATGTGAGGCAAGGAGCACAAGACTGCTGTTTGTGATATTCATGGGTGTTGGAATGTGCAGCCTACAGAGTGGCAGTGGAAGTGTGTGTGTGTGTGTGTGTGTTCTGACACACAGACAATTATGTGTGTATGTGCTTAAACAGAGTGCTTGCGATGACAGACACAAAAGAAAAACACACAAGCCTCACTCTGAGCCATTAGGTTCAAGTTACTAATATCACACGCGCACACACACACACACACACACACACACACACACACACACACACACACACACACATTCAAAACATCACAAAGAACAAGATGTTACTAGTAGAGAAATTACGAAAGGACATTGTGTTCACCACTTCCCAGGGAGACTTCCTTTGTTTCATAACTCTAAAACTATTTAGTGGCAGAACGAATTTTGTCTGCAGAAAAAAAAGAGGCGACAATCGATATTTCATGTGAAATCCAGATACCGTGTAACGTATTCACAGAATTTCTAGGAAACCTGGAGCAGGAGGAGCAGGAAAGGCTCAGACAAAATCAGTTGCATGTGTGTTTTGCCAAATTTGCCCAGCTATTAGGGGAAGAAGAGATAACTCAGTGCATGATTAAATACACAGCAGGGGTCTTTTGATGTGGATCTCCGCTAATTTCAACTCCAGGGATGTTCCGAGTTTCATCTCATTAGGAAACAAAGTCCAGTTTTCCACTCACACTGATTAGGGCATGGATTGAATTAATTTGCAAATCCCACTCAAACTTCTACAGTAATTTTTTTTTAATAAACTTTTGATTCACTTACTACACTACTGAGAGATAAGTAATTTATTGTAGCCTCACTTGAGGGTAAAGAATGGGCTTATTAGCTGCATTGTTATTCTTCCTATTGAAACTCTTCTTGGCAGGCAGCCACAGTAAACTCTGTTTATATATGGGATACCTGCACAGTTAAAGCAATTAGTTTTCAATTTATTCACTTGGTGGAGAAACGTGTCAACGCCTTTCCCAAATTATAATGACAATAACTTAATTCCTCCTGCAATACCGAGCACACACTTACTTTTTATACTAAACATAGACGAGGAATAATCATGATAACGCTGGACAAATATAATCAGTGGCCACTTTATTAGTTACACCTTGTTAGTATTAGGGTAGACCCCCCCCCCTTTTTTTTTTTTAAAGAATTGTCTTAATTCTTCATGGCACAGATTCAACAAGGTGCTGGAAACATTCCTCAGAGATTTTGATCCATGTAATAACATTTGTTGGCTGTGGATCTATGATGAGAATCTCCCGTATGTATGACAAGACAATATATGTTTTTTCCAATCTTCTGCTGTCCAGGTTTGGTGAGCCTCAGTTTTCTGTTTTTTTGCTGACCCCGGTGCGGTCTTCTGCTGCTGTAGCCGTTCTGCTTCAAGGTTCTGACATGGTGTGCATTCAGAGGTGGTCTTCTGTATACCTTGGTTGTAACTACTGCTTATTTGAGTTACTGTTGCCCTCCTATCAGCTCAAAGCAGTCTGACCATTCTCCTGTGACCGCTGACATCAACAAGGCCCTTTAACCCAGCGAACTGCTGCTCACTGGATATTTTTTTCTTTTTCAGACCATTCTCTGTAAACCCTAGAGATGGTCATGTGGGAAAATTCCAGTAGCTCAGCAGTTTCTGAAATACTAAGACCAGCCAGTCTGGCACCGACAACCATGCCACGTTCAAAGTAGCTTAAGTCACCTTTCTTCCCCCATTTCAATTTCAGTAGGTCATACTCATTATGTCTATGCGCCTAAATGAATTGAGTTGCTGTCATGTGTTTGGCTGATCAGATATTTGCATTAATGAGGAACTAAAAACGTATATCTAATAAAATGACTATTAAGTGTATGTATGTGACTTCTAGTGGCTCATCTTAATATTTTCAGTAATGTGAGACCGTTGTCACTCCCAAGGCGTAACATAGCGATGTTTTGTCACGTCCCAAGGCGTCAAATGTTACGCGAAAGGTAACCGTCTGCGTCCCTATGATACGCTCCGGCCCATGAGAATGACGCTCCCAGCGGTAACACACAATCCAGCCGTGTATTCCAGCCCTAACCCTAACCACAACCTTAATCCTAATGTTAACCACAACCTTAATCGTGTCAGATAGTGTTTTCCAAAGCGATTCATGATGAGAAAGTAAAGAAAAATTTAAAAATGTACATATGTAGATTGATTACAAACAGTTCTCATGTTTTCGAACGCGTAACATTGAGACGTGTTGGGTGGCCGAAAGCGTAACATACTGACGATTTGTCAAAAGCGTCGGTATGTTACGTTTTGGGATGAGAACGTGTTGGTAATGTAGAGAGTGGCCAGCACACTGAACATAGAACACAGGCATGGATAATGTGAAGCACAAACAAACCAGAAATTTCCCACCAAAGCGGGGTGTCAGTGAAATAACACTCTGTGAAGCGCAAAGTTTTACAGAATGGATTTGTTATTTGCATCAAGTTCATTTTTTGTGCTCTCAACTTCTAAAGCTGACTTGAATAGTGAAACTCACGCGCTTTGCAGTGTTTGATCCTCTGCATTTTATCTTTTGTGGAAACTTTAAATTTACATTTCAACACTGTTGTGCTCGTGGCCCCAAGACACCGATTTATTTGTAACACAATACAAAGAGGAGTCGATGCCAGAGTGAGAGCTTCTCCGTGCGTGCGTGTGCAATCCTCTATCAAGTAAGCAACACTTGGAACGACCTCAAGCACAACTCTTTTTGCTGCCCTTTAAAATAAATGTTGCGTACCAAGAATTTCCCCGACATGGCCAACAGTATTTCTGACTTTTGAGAGAACAGAGAGCCAAACTTAAGGCCATTAACCTATCAGCAGGGTTGTTCTTCTTCTCGTACTTTTACAATATTTAACTCTCTGTCACAATAAAGTCTGCTCCACAAAAACCCAAATGGTGTGCATACCATTAGGAAAAGGGGAGTAGATGGTGACTGAACAGGTGATCTCTTTATTTTCCTCACCTCCTTTGAATTATACTACTACTTTATAAGTTTTGCCTCAAATTGAATTTTTCACTTTATTGTCAGGACTGCACTATTGATGCTCTGCTCTGTAATTACATGTTTTATAGCTCAGGGTTGAATGTGTTAAAGACACAAACAACAGTAATTCCTGCATCTTTGGTGCTGACCCACAACCTACAGAACAGCTTTAGGACTCTGCCATTTATTTATAAGAGAAAACAACAGAGACAAAAGCAGATTTTCTGACTAAAGTGATTCTGCGTTACATTGTTGCTCCATTACTACACAGTTTGATTCATATACGTTTGGACACTGTGTATCAAAACATATTCAAGTTACAGTTACAGCAAATACAGGCTTAAAGAGCACAAGCACGGCTTTCATTTGAGGGGTTGGACAACAATATCACTATACCAGTTGCAGATTAATTACAGCCATTTTTTTTACTCTGTATTTTCAAATACTCACATGTCATTCATTTCTTCACATTTTGCTTCCAAGGAGCCAGACTTTCTTGTCATTTATAAGTGATCTTGAGCAATAGTTCTCCAGGCTTTCTCAAGGCTTTTTCATTTA
Source organism: Tylochromis polylepis (assembly GCA_015107715.1). Lineage (NCBI taxonomy): Eukaryota > Metazoa > Chordata > Actinopteri > Cichliformes > Cichlidae > Tylochromis > Tylochromis polylepis. Next base: position 17,882 of record VVHJ01003969.1, on the reverse strand, counting down.
TTCTCTAGATCTTGTAACTGACCATTTCAGAGGAATGTTTATTGTCTGCTTGTTAAGACACTTAACACTGGCCAATGAATTATTCAAGCATTAAAAAGGCACCTAACTTAAAGGTACAAAGCAGAAAACTTAGAACCAATGTTAAATTGTATCTTAAGGCACTTTGTTACTAACAGCCTGTCACAAAAACACATAATTTATTCACATTTCCTTAGTTGAAACCATGGAAATGCCAAAGATAACACACACCTTGGCAAACTCGGCATATTGCAATGTGGTGTCTCCTTAAAAATAGATAACTGACAGGCCTAAAAAAACCTATCTACAGAAAAGGAACAGTATCTGAAACTCATGTCCTTAAGAAATAGAAAAAAATCCAGCAAAGACCTGACAGGATCTGAGAGACGCACGTGACCTTTCAGCCGATCCATCTACTGTTCACTGAAGCCTCATCAGAGATGGTCTCAGCAGAAGGACGGCTTTCAAGAAGACGTTTCATTAAGGAAAGGAATGTCCTTCAAGAAGTCTGGAGAACTATTCCTGAAGATTTCTTAAAGAAACTACAAGAATGCTTGACTAAGAGCATTTAGGCTGTGTTGAAGAATGAAGGTGGTCATACCAAATATTGACTGTGAACCTCGTTAGAACTGTCAAACTTTGTTTTTCCTTATATACTGTACTTCCCTTTCACATTTTCCAAGCAAAATATAAAGAGATGAGGGATAAGTCAAGACTTTTGCACAACACTGTATTTGAACAATGTAATATTATATATCATAATAATAATCTTCACTTTGCACACAGAGGCTGAAGTAGTAAAATATATTGATGCTAAAATAGTGAAATATTAAAAATTGTGTCCAGAAATATGTGGACATAACTCTAATCTTAAGGAATAAAATATAGAGTCCTGGTAATGCCATGTAGCTGTAATTCTACATTTTATTCCAGATCTTTCTCTCGCCTTATTTTTTTTTCTCTGCCTTTTCTACACGAGCAAATAAATTTGAAATACCACTACATCAAAAATGATTTGACCTGGCAGTATTTCTGAGCTTCATGTGACGCTTATCATCATCTATCTGAATTACTTCATGCTGTCCCTTACATCTTTCTGTCTCTGTCTATGTATCTGTTACAGTCCCAGAGGCAACATCTCAAAGATGTAATCACAGCTTGAGTGCCATTAGCCTGAAGATCTCCCTCTTGCAGAGAGACGCTCCAGAAAATGACTAAAGATCAGCAGATAACTGCAGCCCAGTGAACACACACTCACACTGATTAACAAGTGTGTTCAGCAGGGTTTTATAAACCTGATGTCAGCCTGACAGGGCATTTGAGACTATAACTCTAAATGCTTTTCAGTGTAGAGTGTTGAAAAAGAAGAATAGAGCAGCGTGCTCTGCAGAAAATTAGAGATTAAACTAAGGTAAGAACATTGAAAAAAAAAAGTATTGTAAAGGTTAGCTTTCTAATCACCAAGAACACAGATTTCGTATTTGTGGCTTGTTAATGTGTGACTAATAACAAAAGTGGAAGTCCTTTTCAACAAAGAGTATGTTGCAGAAGAAGCTGATGAAATGCTTTTCATCCTTTAAATCAATGGTTATCATCTGTCTTTGTTCTTTGCGCTCTTGCAGTGACTTTCTGTGTCATTGAGTCACAGTGAAGTGCAATAGCACCCCCTGTGACTCAAAAAGTGAACTCTTTGTCGATTTAGCGCCGCTTCTCTGGAAGAAACTCTTTTCTGCATTCCTCCCCCCACATATCCATTTTAAGGAAATGCCTGTTTCAATCTTTCAAATGTAAAGATCAGTCTCCATGTAAAGTAGCAAATTACGAAGGGGGACCACTTCTTTTTCCAGCCCACCCTCATCTGCCTGGTTTACCACATGGAAAACTTTTTTTTTTTTAAAAGACAAGAAAAAAACTCTTCTCTTCTCTTCATCAGTGCATAAAGCCCAATTATAACCTCAAATTGGCCCTGAAGCCTTTCTCCAAAGCTGTGGAGTCTCTACTGTCTTACACCGAAAAGCGGTGGTCAGGAGACAGACATTGGACACACTATCTTGTCATGTGTAGGGGTGTGAGATTCTGATTTCTTGCCTCCTGACTGAACTTTACACTAGTTTAAACTGTTGTTATTATGTGACATTGTGGCATTTTTAAGACAGTTAAATATGATGTGTTACTTTAAGGATAAGTGAAGTGATAGTTCTCATAAAAACAATTTAAAAAATGCTTAAAGAAACACAATGGACACATGAACTGCTTCAAACTTCAAATAATACACATCTTCAGAGCAATATATAACAATTATAGTAAACTTTATTACTTACACAATGCAGCCATCTCTTTGGGAAGGTCTGCGCCGAAACGGCCAAAAAGGTGACTACTGGCCAGCAGGTCAAAGGGGGAGTGGCTCCGCATGGAGTTAAAGGTGAAGGGGTACATGGCACGAGGGTAACCCGTCATGTGACGGACTTGGTGCTCTCTGTTGGCCGCCATTGTGACAACTACAGTCGCAGTTTAGATGACTTTTCTCAGAATTTCTTGCCGTTTCTTCTTCCTCGTCAGGAGCCTCTGCTGAGCTTGAAACAGACTAGTGCCATTCAGCTCCTCGAAGCTGTGGGCTCCTCTGCAGTCACAGAGAGATAAGAGGGATGCTGATGAAGGAGGATGAAAACACGCGACCAAGACCTGGCCACGTCCAGACTCTGTAGAGAAGGAGAGAAGAGAAGGAAGAATGGCTAAATATGGTTGTTATCTTTAGAACTCTCTTAAAGTTTTAACAATCCCATCAGTTCATTCAAAAATCTTTAACTTGGAGCACAAACCTGACATACCTAAAAAAGCAAACTCCAACCATGAAGCCAAATTAGAGAAAGACGTAGAAAAGGAAACAAACGTGTTGAAGAAGCAGTTGCGAGAGCTGAAGCAGAGGGGAGTACAAAACTTTCATCCTTCTTTTTGTCTGTCTTCCAAGTAGTGCAATAATTTTAGGCAATGCCATATGATTTAAATCAGCAGAACTGCACTATAAAGGGTCTCTCTGTTTCCCCTGCCAGCCTGACTCCTGCCAGCCTGCCCGAGAGCGGCCAGCTACAACATGGGTAAAGTTAACCCTTTACAGGAACACACACACCAAACACACACACATAATAACTCATTCACATTTTAACCAAAAAAAAGAAAAAGAAAAAAAAAGTCAGTTTTCCTCCACTGCCTCCAGGTGCTCGATGAGCACAACTTTTCTCACCTTTAACCGTCTCTCAGGAGAAACACTGTGACTGGTCCAGAAAGTTAAATTAGGGCTGCCCTCCTATCATCTTACTCTATGACTCCCATCCTTCACTGATTTCATGAGTGGGTGGAGTTTAAGTCTTTGTGGTTGGGCTGTGGTAAATACAGCTCGGCCAAAGAATGTCTTGTTGTTTTGGGCCTGCTTCAGCATGGGAATCCAACACCCGGGATGGGTGAGAGGCACAGTGAAAGAATTGTGAATTTACAACTGTCCTACACTGAACTACAACTGTATGACTAACGCTCTGATTCAGCAGATACACATACTTAGTTCTGAGTAAAACGAAAAACAAAGAGGACGTATCAGGGCTTCATCTTCAAAAGCAAGTCATGTCTTGATCTATCTATCTATCTATCTATCTATCTATCTATCTATCTACAGAGAGAAAGGTGTGATCAAAAAGTTGGTCAGCTAGTTTGCTCTCATCACTAACGATGTTACTTCATGTTAAATTTGGATCAGTTTGAAAGAACAAAATTGCAGAGTTGCGCGGTGTAAGCGGTCAAAGGGACTTCTTGGGAGCAAGCTAAAAATAGCAGCTGCCATGGAAGCTGTGTGGCACACATCTTTTGGATGTATGCTTTAATCGTTCACAGTACAAAATCCAAGAAACTCTTAAAGGTGTGGAAAGTCATATAATGATCAAACTGGTCAAACCAAGTAACTGAGCAAGAAGGCTTCTCTGCCAGAGGTGGCCAGAAACCTAACGGTCATCGTAACAGAGTTTCAGACGGCCTCTGCAGAGAAGCTGCTGGAAGGACGACCTTTTCAATAGTGCTTCATCAGTCGTGTCTTTATGGCAGAGAGAAGCCAGCTTGGTATTTGCTAAACAGCACTTATGAGGAAAAAAGAAACGAAAGCGTGATACGTGAACACTGACCTCTCTAAACACTCTGTGTGGTCATCACCTGGTTCATAGGTGTCAAACATATGGCCAGTGGCCCAAAACTAGGTCTAATGATGCCCACTAGATAGTTTCCAAAGTGTTTTTAGACTTTTTTGCTGTCTATATATATACATACTAAGAAGAAAGCAACACCTATAGGCCCAGGAGCCATAATGACACAGTTCTTGGGTGTTATAATAGAAGTATTTTTTAGTAATGACAGTAGTTGGACAGAAGATGGGAAAGGGGAGCGATTCTTTACTGCTCCGGTCAACTACAGATCAAAGTGGACTGTGCGTGGTCCACCCGTGACCTAAAATTAGTTTGACACCACTGCCTTTTACAGGGAAGCATGGTGGTTGTAGCATCATGCTATGAGAGGGTTATTTTCAGTAGCAGTGAAATACAGAAAGATACTAGAAGAAAACCTGGTTCCAGAGTGAGACTAGGAAACATCTCACCTTTCAGTTCAATTCTGGCCCAAAGTACACAACCTCAACAACCCTGGAGTCACTTAGAGGTTCTCTGATAGTGTTTGAGTGTCCTTAAGCAGCAGCCCAGCCAAAGCTCAGACAAAGAACTTGGATAGTGGCTCACTGATGCTTCCCAACCAATCTGATGGTGCCTCAGAGGATCTGGCAGGAGGAACGGAACAAACTGCCCAAATTTAGGTGCGCAAAGCTTGCAGAAACCAAAAACACTCAAAAGCTGCATCCGCTGCCAAAGGGGCCTGAATAAAGAGGTACTACATACTTTTGTAAAAGAAACTTTGAAGATATTAAAAAGACGGTCTAACTTTGTCATTACTGATTATAGATTCATGGGATGTGGCGGTATGCGGTGCTGGATTGATTTATCTGACAACTTTAAAAAGGGAAACACAGCGCAGTGCTATTGATTTGAATTCGTGTAACCACGAAAAGTGCTTCTCACTCTCATTGACAGTAATAGGGTGGACCAAATATTCAACTAATCTACAGGCATCTGGGCTGCAATTACTAGAGTAAAACTCTTTTATGTCCACTTTCTCCCACAAATGCACACATACAGTAGACGTTACACGTACACACAAAGCCACAAAGTCAGCGCAGTGAGTGTTGTTTTAAAAGTCATATTTCCCGTATTGACATATTTTCTGTAACTGCTTGGCTCTGCTGTGGTTTTTTCTTCACTGAGAGGGCCAGTCAGGGAGAGTCCCTGCAACTATTTTTCACAAAGCTGTTTCGTGTTTGACAATCAAAGAATGTCAAACACAGGTTGGACAAAGTGTGCAGCGATTAAAAACAGGATTACACGCGCGGTGTGGAATGGCCACGTTTTGTAAAACTTATGCATACACATGCCTCTTTGAAAGCAGGACACGGAGAGACAGTCAAGAACAGACATGCAGGCTGCCACAGCGAGTGCGCACAGATGTTCTTTGACTTTAATCATGTTCATGGGCAAGTAATCAGTGGAAAACACACAACGTTCACACATGCTGAAGCGCCATTGAAAGCAGCAATTGACCTTGAAGAATGAAGTAGTAAATATAGGACAGAGAATCCTATCACAGATGCAGCAACTTCGAGTTGACTCTTTAACCAATCAATTTCAAAGGCTGAAACCACTACTATGAAAGCCAGATGTATAAAAGGATTGGGATGAAGAAGAAAAAATAAAGTGTCGAAAGCTGAGAAAAAGATGGAAAAAAGAGAGAAACAAAGGAAAAGAGGGAGGGGGAGAACATATGAGGGAGTTTAAAGCATCTGGCATGCCATGTGTAAAAAGTGAACAGAGTCCTATTAATTAGAGCCATACTGCAAACGGCATTAATAAGAGAATGAGCAGACAGCAGCAGAGGGGAAGGAGGGGAGGAGGGAGAAAAAGTGGGCAGAGCAGTTGCAGAAAACATACATAAAAATAAAGAAACTACTTTATTTCCACTAATAAACTATGAAATAATGAGTGCCCAAGCCAAGGACTGGTTTCTTTCTCTCTAATGAGCAACACCCCCACCCCCTCATTCTCCCTCCAGGGGGAATACACCTTCGGTAGGCCAACAAAAGT
>VVHJ01003969.1:0-11623 GCA_015107715.1 Tylochromis polylepis | reverse complement strand
GTGGCGCTGTGTCTCCGGGCCTCCAGGCCTAAATGCTGCTTTTATGAGACCTGGCTGGGTCAGGTCAAACTGGGTCATCTGGTCCTGGTCCTGCTGACACACACACATAAAACCGATGCTCTCCTTTTTCTCGCAGATTTTTGAGGATGAAAAAACAGAGTTGCTGCAAAAAGGAAAAAAAGGATGGGGGTTTCCAGCAGTGTTATTAGCTTGTTTTCTCTTAACTTCCATCAACCACACGTACTGGAGCTACATCATTGTCTTTGATGCAGTGTTGCAACACTTTCGTTCAGCTATAAACAGACGAAAGTCAAAAAACAACTTTTTGAATAACATGTTTTAAGCTCTTATTAGGAACATTATCTGGATTCAGTTATCCTGGGTGTAAGTGTTACTGAACTTTATGGGTTTTTCCAACCCAATTCGGCTTGAGGTTATAGTTATGAAACCACACACACTCACACACACACACACAGGCACAGACTAGCATTTCAGGAGCATTTCCAAATCTAATATGTAAGCATCATGCTATTAATGTCTCCCTTTCCCAGGATTAACTAACCAGATGCAACACTTACACAACCAATGCGTAGGCATGGTCCTACGAATGATTGTAGGACTTTGCCAACAAAACCTGCAATCATCTGTGAAAGGGGACCCTGTCAATACTTGTGCTCTTTTTAGTTGGCAACATTTGAAAATTTTTATATTGAACAAGAGTTTACAAACCACCCCCAGGTTGTTTTATGGAGATCAGTGTTCCTGCAAAAATGCCTGAAAAAAAGGGCAAGTGCAATATTTTCTTTGGTTTGGAAGCCACAAGCCATATAACAGTCACCATTTAATTAAAAGGAAAGTGGGTTCAAACTGCACCCACACTGTGTTTTAAACTTCTTTTTCTATTTTCCTATGCTTCTAACCAGCCTAGCCTCTGTTTTAAAGTGTTCTGAAGAAAAAAAAGAAAGAAAATCAAAGTAAACAAAGCTTAATGGCAGCACTAGTGAATGGCTACATTCAAATCTAAAAACTGAATAACTACAGTTTTGTGGCTCAGGAGGTACAGCAGGTCATCCACTAATTGGAAGATTGGTGGTTCGATTTCTGGCTCCTTGTAAGTATCCTTGGGCAAGATACTAAACCTCGAGTTGCTCATTCACACTCACGCATGTTAGATAGAAAGCATGTATAAATGTGCGTGAGAATGGGTCAATGATACACGTTGTATAAAGTGCTGTGAGGCCTCAAGGTGAGAAGAAAAGTGCTATATAAGAATATAGAAATACGACAGAAAGCTGTCCACACAGTGTCTAAACAGTTCCATTTGTCCACACAAAAAACCGAGGGTCATTATTTTAAGAGTTCATTTAGGCAGACAGTTTTGATAAGTTGTTTTGACAGGTGACAAATGGCCGATATACAGAATCGCGCTGACAAAAGGGCATGTTTTTACAATTATCCACCTTAGTATGGAAATAAGCTCCGCTTCCACCACTACTTTAAAAGAAAATGATTTATTTGCCAAATTACCAAATGATTTCTTTTTCTCTGTGGCAAGATGTTTTTTAAAACTGTAAAAACACATTATGGAGGGTGGAGTCGGGCTAACACTGCAGCAGCAGCCTCAGGAAATAGCCTTGGTCTGGTGACAGATCATCAGTCTTTGGCGTATTGACAATTTGGTCACAATCTCAATAAAAGCTCTGTTGGCGTGGAGATAATGCGCCTTAATGTTTTCAGTCAGACAGATAAATTAAGACTTTTGTGTCTGAGAAAAGAGTGGTAGCAGAAAACGTTTCTAGCCTAGCACCTCTCTGCATCCTCGCTCAAGACTTACTATATCCTCTCCTCTGGCCACAATAGGGACTGGAGGTCTAGTCCCAGCAGAAAGCCACAGCGCCACAGAAATGAAAAAAGCCACACTAAGAAAGAAAACTAGCATCACTCAGAATCCAAAACTTCTGCTGTGTTCTATTATGAAACAATACATCAGCAACACACCAGAAAAATGAGCTCCACACAAACCTATGTGTGAAAGCTCAGTGCATCATGCACACATATAACATTTATAAGATGATTTTAAAGTAGGCCAATTACATAAAAGAAAAAAAAAACTCAGCAAATTAATGAGTGGCATCAAGTAAAGTTTTGAATTTTACTGGTTATGACTTGTCCTGGATCAAAGCACTTTTTAAAGTAATTTAGTCTTTAGTAGAAACAACTCAACAAAATAATTTGCAGTTTTCCAACGTTACAAATGTAACCACTGCATTAACATATGCATTCTCAATTCCCCTCATACATAAGTGGCCCACGTCGTTGCCCACATTTATGCTTGTGTGTTAGTTTGTGTGGTCCTGTTCATATGTGGTGCTAGCTGATGGAAAAAAATAAAATGTTGGGATTTTTTTCCCTCCAGGTTCCCTGCTCTTTTTTGAGGTCTTTTTTTTTTGGAGGCAAACATATTTGTCCCTCAGGTTTTTCCACTTCTTTGTACATTCCCTCACGTCTATTTTAGTGCTTTCAGCTATCTCCCTCCAGGAATCTGCTGACATTTGTGAGTCCTTATATTTAGACTATGATTATTATTTTTTATACTAAGACGATGATTGTTATTCTCTCACTAATGAATTAAAAAACTGTGTAGCCTAGGCGTTAAGGAGCTATGGTCTGATCATCAGCCACTTGACTCTGAATCCATGCACAGCTTAGAGTTTGATCCTTAGATTCTTAAATCCAAAACCTTACTGCTTTTAGAATATCACTGCATTTAGGGTGAGCTGGGTTTCTCTTTGTAAGGATGATTTGGAATACGGTTACACTGTTTTTTATGTGCCAGTGATGCAGAGTGGAAAGAGTAACCACAGAGAGGTTGTTTCCAGTCTCTGTGTACTGTTTTGTTGAACGTTGCTCTTCATGCTTTTAAATACATGAGGTAAACACTGCAGTTGTGTTTGTGGCAAAACCTTCACAGAGCTGTTCCTGGGGAGAAATTTGATATTGTCTGAGGTTTGAAAAATTCAGGGAACTTTGCATATATGGAAGTTTACTGAATTAAGTTATATTTGATCAGTTTTAGAAGGTAAATGTTAACATTTAGTACTAACAGGCTCAGTCATGTAAACGTGTGTTGCTGTCTGGGTGGAGCACAGAGGTGATACAGAGCTCATGCTTGGAGGATATCCAGCTACTACAAACTGGAACCGCACACAATGAATGCTCTGCTCCACATCACCAATGCCCCTATTGTATTTGATCAAGTGGTGAATAAGCGCTCAATGTTGGCACATTTGATGCATTATACAACAATGTTTTCTGTTTATTGATTATGCAAAGTGTGACAATGTTTCAAGCATTTACAAAACATGGTTTATCTGATATTAAACACATAAACAGTTGGAAGTTGGAATTTCTGAGTCCCTGGCTGGAATTTTTTTAACCGAAATGCCCCCTCAAGAGAGAATTCCAACGACAAAAGTCGCAGCAGTCCCGCCAACCCCGGCTTCACAATCCAAGATGGAGGCAGCACACGTGAACAGCATCGCGGTGCATTGCTGGTGATGCATGAATGGCTATACTTTGCTAAGCAGCAAAGCAAATCCTGTTTTCCTTGCTTTTCCGACTTCTGGAACACGCTCGGCTACGACATCGAGGCCAACGAAACGCGCTGGTCTGTCAGGCTGAGAAGAAGGTCACACAAACCCAAAACAGCTGCTTCTTCACTTCAATTTTTGGGGATTTGTTTTGTTTTTGTTTTGCTTTTAGTAAATATAAAGTTAAAAAGATATTCTCACTCTACCTAACCATTTAGTCATTCTTCTTTTCAAAGCATCCAGTGTAGTTCAATCCAGGGCGATGTGCGTCAGCTGGAAAATAGGCAGGTATTCAAGGGTAAAGTGCTACAGGCTTATTCTTGTGTAGTTCTTTTGTGGCTCTGAGCTTTGCTTATCTCCATCTGTCCCCCTTTCTCTTTCTGTAATCTACTCGCCATTGTCAATGTAAGATCAAGCAAACAGTATTCTATGTATTCAGCTTCTTTTGGCGTGCAGACTAAAAATGTGTTTACAGGCTAAAGAGGAATTTCTAATGGAAACAAATCCAGAGAAAAAAAAATCTGGTTTCGTTGAACGTGAACCATAGATACAGATGTATCTATGGAGACAGTAAGGAAATACAGAGCCCAAACTCAGTTCTGAGTGTGAGTGGACACAAAGGTTGAAAAGTCCCCCGAAAAACAGCCAAATGCAAGGAAAAACATGACTTCAGCGGGGACAATTAGCTGTAAACCATAAACCACAAACTAATCTGGCTTAGTGAGTGCAGTCAGTCAGACATGAGCTATGCTGGACGGGGTGAGTAGGAAATGCATACACTAATACACAAACACCATTACAGAGGAGAAAAAACACAGGCACCATCACCCATAAACAGCGTAATTAGATTTTCCAACAAATGACCGTACTATATTTTATGTCAAACTGACATATAAAAATGTCTTTTGAGGAGTACAAATACTGCTTTGCCATAAACCATCAGTGTCTGACAGCCATCTTATAACCACAAAATGTTTTTGGCTGTGGGGAACACATATTTTCAATTTATCCAAGCAATTATGTTGTTCGCTTCATCGAGACTATACACTCGGATGTAAATATTCGGTATCAAAATAGTACTTGATAACTATTTTTCAAGTATTATTACTGAGAAATCTGCTTCAGAATCATTGCAAGACATCCATCTTGTTACAGCAGGGGTGTCAAACATATGGCCCAAGGGCCAGAATCGGCTCGCCAATGACTCAAATTTGGCCTGCTGCGTGCTTGCATAGGACTAACTACCAAGCTGTAGTGAAATTTAGAAAAAAGTTTGGCTTCAAAGTAAAAGTTGTGCTTTACTGCTGAAATCAAAAAGTTTCAGAGTGCCGGATTTACTAAATGGGGCAACATAGTGTGTGATAGCAATCCTCAGATAGTGCTCATAGGTGTGGCTAGTTTCATGGGTGATTTATAAAACTTGCGCTGTTTTCTAAACACAAGCACAATTAGCAACAAATTGCAGGTTGCAAATGTTACTAAATCTGTTTGCAATCTAGATTTAAACATTCACCTCCCTATATTTATGCCTTGAGAAAGGAACTCCCAGAAATACATATGCAACAGGGTCAGTCGCAACAATCTCAGAGTTCCCACCTCTTACACGTGATCTTGTCGTTGGCCTCTTTGTAAACACCAATAGCACTTTTTTTTAATGCCAAAACCCAATTTGCACTAGCATGATGCGTTAGTAAATCTACCCTACAAGATGCAGTTTTTACTTTTAAGGCAAACGGTCACCATTTCTCATTTGCATCACACTCTTTACAGGTTCATAGTGCTGACCATGGCAAACTGTTAGCAAACAAAACAAACAGGAGGAATACCAAGGTGGTTTTCAGTGCAGCAACCTATACCTCTCTGCAACTAATTTCACCAATGACAAGCAACCTCCTGCAGCCACTTGCCAGCTGGTTGTTTTTCCCTGGCCACCAGTGGTTGCCAGGTGGTTGTCAACTGATCTCTAGGCCCGTGTGTTTGGAATCTAATCAAAATAATGCTCAGTGGTTAATCAGCAGACAAAACATTGATCCTGTGTTGTTACTATGGGAACTTACCAGAAAATGTAACTCTTAGCTTCACTTTGGTGAACACATTTAAAAGACGAGACGTGGCATGACTTGGAATAACAAGGAGGCAATTCTGTGTTAGCAGTGCTAATTGGGATGGTGCTAGTGATAGCAATGTTTCGCAAATGGCACAATGTGGTCATTATGTGAAGGCTACCCTGTGGGCTACTGAGGCTCTCCGTGTTGGCGCTGGGGGTCAGCTCCTGTTGCTTGAGGCTCAGCAGCTCAGTCGTGGGTCAGACCTTACTGGGGTGTTCAGTAGGCAGCTTTTCACTTAGTATTAAAGTCAAATGTGACATACACACATACACATCCTCAGTCTATTTCTCACTGTTCCACCACAGAGAGGATTAGAAGAGCGTTTAAAGGACTCATAGCCTGTGCTGAAGAGCAGCCCTGGGCCATGATTAAAAACACTGAGATGCTCTTTAGGCACACTAAAACACATTGAGCCTTGTTTGGGGAAAAAAGTGCGGCGAAAGCAACAATGAATGTTACAAGTAATGTCCAAATCTCTGAAGCCAATTGGGAACGTTAGAGCGAACCACAGCCAGTGCATGGCTCTCACCAAAATCTCTCTAAATAACTCTGTGGACAATATGTAATTCTGAGGAACAAGAAAACATTTGTGTCCTCCACTCTCAAAAGCAAGTAGCAAGCACTCGCTTCTTTGTTCTGGAAGTTCCAAGTTTCCATTTATATGTAGTAACCAAGAGAGCAAACCATATAAAATGAAACTCAGCTGACATGGACAAGAAAAAAAAAGATGGAAGCTGTGTAAGGGAGACAAAATAAAGGAGAAAGAAGTCAGTGAGACAGAGGGAATAAAAGAGAGAAAGAGAGAGGAGCCAGACATCCTTCTCAGCCTGAGGGGCTGTCAGTCTTGTACAGAACAATGATGAGATTGCAATGCAGTTAAACACGTTTTATCCAACACACCCAAACACATGCACATGCAAGCAGACAAATATCGTCTCTAGCAGCTTTTTTATGCAGGATAAAACAATAAACAAACAAAAAAACCAACTCCAGATGGATCATAAATATTAGATCTGAAACGCTAAAGAGATCTAACCTAGAATTAGCGCACTCAATAGCCAGTACTCTACAGAGAGCCACCAAGAGAGAAAATGAACAACTGATGAAAAGAAAGGTGAAGAGAAGAGAAGCTATATTCAGTGAGTCTCTCAACTGTTCTCCACCTTGTGATCTCTCTAATATAATATGCATCGTTTTACACCCAGTTGTTTATGCCCTATTTGTAGGCTCCTGCACTTTTCCTCCGGACATGCTGATGAACATTCCTCTCGACATTAAGGAAAATGAATCTGGAATAGATTTGTCAAGAGTTTGCTAGAGGAGCTCATAGCGAGGCCTCGCATTGCACGGTGCAAGCACTCCTCAGTGTAGTGTTAGGAGACAGATGCAGGAAAGCTCAGCTCAGCTGGGAAGAGGCACTTAGCATGCAAATAACATCTTAATCACGATCATCAATCAAGCAATGCATCTGTATTTATATAGCACATGTCGCACAAAGGATGCTATTTGGAATGATTCAGAGTGCACAAAAAGAGCTTGTGTTTCAATATGTGGCCATCACTAAGCTTATTCACACATACATACACACTCTCTCTCTCTCACACACACACAGATAATGCAAAGCAGGAGTGGCAATCAGACACACACCAGACTGTCTTGTGATATCCGGAGTAACTGATTTCAATGTTTCCATCCAGCTTATATAATTGCGTGGATGGGAACCTGTTTATATAACCTTCAGCAGGGGATGAGTGGCTGTGTGTGTACACACTCAGGTAGTCTAGACCTCCTCAGCCATTTGTGATGTTGATGGAATGATCTATCAACTCTGACAGTCAGGCTGTCGGCTTTAGAGGCCTGCAGGCTGTAGAAGCCACTTCTTCTGTTGCTGGAAGTGTGTCTGATAGTTACGAAGCTTGTGTAATACCCCCATATCTGATGTATGCAGCATGTAATGCGCTGTATGGGAACTGTGCCATCCTTGGAAATTCTGGGGGAATTTCAACATTTCAACTGATTTCCTTTCCAAGGTCGTGAATTAACTGCAGAGGTGTACATTCATCCAAGGGCAAAACAAATGAGGACGCACGCACACAGACACACAGATCTACAGAAGTATTCATCATCTGAAACGGAGAGCACACGCAAGTGCCGATCAGCTTTCATTCGCTTCCCTAGCTGTTTCTGTTGTTCTTTCTCCTTCTCTCAAAAGCTCTGTTCTCAATTAAAGCTGTCCTTGGGAAACTCAATCTCTCCACTCATGCTGCCCCAGAAATACACACACACACACACACACTGAGAAAGAGAGGGAGAGAGACAAGAGAAACATGAACACATCTCACTCATGCTCTGACATGTCCTCTGTCTGTCTTCTTTCTCTCGCAAACTGCCAACTTGTTTTAAGTTATAAGGAAAGTAAGACTGAAAAGCAAACTTACCAGACCGCGGTGAGGGGGGTCAAAGAAGGAAACACCACACAGAAGGGCGGTTTGTAAGGGTAAGTCAGTGGAGAAATGAGCCGAGGAGGAGTGTAGTTGTTGAGTTTGTCAGTCAGAAGTCGCTCTCGCAGCAACGTTTGAGCTCAGCCTGTTGCATTCCTCCTACCTCTCCTTTTCCCGTCTCTCTCTCTCTTTCTCTTTCACCAACATACACCCTCTCTCTCTCGCTCGCTCTCCTCCTGAAATCATTGTGTACTTTGATTCACAAACCCTGCCTCTGTCACGTGATCCAACACTTCAAATATACAGCACATTTTTTACCAGCCACAGAATGCCCGAAGGCAGGGAAAACTGGGTCCACAAAGCTTAGGTTTCAACTTGCTGAACCCCCACCACCCTCACCACCACCTCTTACCCCCCACCCCTCTCTTTCTTTGTCTCAAAGTCTGTGTCTCTCTCTTTACCTTCACTCCATCTACCGCATACTGTCAGTCAACACTCTTTTTGTTAGACTTCAACTGTGTGGCCGTTTGTTTTGAATTTCTAAATTTGTTCATCCTTTCCTTGCCATCCAAAGATAGACCTAAACCAAACAGCACGTACATGCGAGAGAGCGGCGCGTACATGTACGTACAGCCACCCTCATCAACAGTGACTAACTCACAGACATACACAAACACACACACACACACACCGCCAAGGGCTGCACACCTTTGGGGATATCAGTGTCAGTTTTTGGCATTTGCTCCATGTTTACAATGCCTTGACTTTGGGACTGCGGCCAGCCAATGTGGGAGTCCAAGGCCCTCGAGCCAATCAAGGGCTACTCAGTGGGTTATTGTGACTAAATATTCCGGATGGGATAGAAATAAACCCTAGCATGCCTGTGACTCAGGGTGATGGAAACAATAGTTTAAAACCATCGAATGCGACACTAGTAGTGCCAATTCACAGATTTTAATTCAACATGTCCATTTAGAGTAAAAAGAATGTAACTTATTGCAACTGAGTAATAATACAGATACACTGTGTACAAGTATGGAAATCAAACCTCATCCCACTAATGTAAATTGCAATCGTGCATTTAAAGTGATGCAAATATGCAAAATTTACCAAGTGTCACGGGAACCCTGGCACACACATGTCAGTTTTCATTAAATCTCAAAAATGCAAATGCTGTGAGCTGTTTTCCATCTTGCCTAGCTTGAGAAATACAAAGGGCCATTCTCTTAGCAGTTACCACACCTTTAACTCAGTTGAAGTGGAGTCTTTTCCTCCTACAGGATTTTCCTAAGCAAATCAGCCCTGTTGTTTTCGGGTAAGGAAACATTTAACAGAGATACATTTGATCCATGATGAGATCAAACCTGGCCAGACGGGCCTTGAGGGACAGAGCTAACTGCCTCTCCATGTCAGAGATAAAACTGTCTGCTACCGTCTGCCTGACTGGCCTCAGCGGTGAGCCGGCTCATTACAGGCCCGTCCGCAACAGCAACAGTGAGCAGCACGGTGCAGGTTGACTTCCAGCACAGAAGCTTTACCCTCAGGTTGACTGACCAATTTTAATCAGCCAAGTACTTTAGCAGATTGATTAAACACGAGTAATTCAGTGCCATGCTAAATATCTGTGAATAAGTGTACCTAAGTACACTTATTCACAGATATTTATTTACCTATAAAACCAGTCTAACATAACTCTTTTTTCATTAAAAAATGACTATACAATTAAATAGTTCCTCTACACTCCGTCTTTGTAGGCGATTATATTTTACAGTATAAATGCCAACATGAGAATGGCATACAATAACGAATAGTACACTGAAAAAAAAATGCAATCACAGTCAGTTTTACTTTAATTTAGTTAATAACCTATATTTATTTGTAGTGAGACTCTCACTTTTGGTTTATGAAATATTAATATTAATACAAAATATGAGAGGAAAAAAGCTCACTTTTTGTTTGAGTAGTACAGAGCAGGTTCAGGTTGGTCAGTTACCTGCTACCTTACCTGATACCTGTGTGTGAAGTGCATTGTGCTCCTCCTGTGTGCCTGCACTGATCGGTTGCCATTAAATAGGTGTGGTTAGATGACGGAGGGCGACAGTTTTGATTCGTGTGTTTACTCTTTCGTCTGTGTTTCCTCCTGGAAAAGTTTGAAGACTTTGATGCTAAACAAGTTATATTTCAGTTCAGAATGAAGTGCTTCTATCGTCATTCAATACTTTATGAGCAGTGCGTGTGTCGGTGACTCCCCACCTAACCGGGGACGGCTAAAGAAATATGTTTTGGATTAGTCAGTACATCACGAGGTCCTTTCATACATGATATGAAAACAACAGACCTAAGCCACAGTGAAAAATGAATAACGGAATATGTAAAGAGATCTGTAAAGATATGTTTTGTGTGTTTAAACAGTAGAATGAATGAAATACCTGGAATGGATTTTCTGGGATTTCATGTACAAATAGAAGACCTTTTTGTTGCATGTTGCTACCCACTCGGTCACACCAAAACTTTTATTTTGAACTTAATGTAAAAAAAAAAACCAGAAGAGTGTCACACAGACATTTATGGAATTATTATTATTTTATTTTGGGGGCATTTATTAAAGTAGAGGAGACAGGAAAGTGGAGAGACAGCAAGGGAAACGGTCCAGAGTGGAATCAACACATACTGGCTGCTTGCTCCACTAAGTGAGCTGCAGCACCGTATTTATTGAATTTCTGACTGTAACGCCCATACGCAACAATCTACACATCTTTAAAAATACACATTTACTGTATTAACTATTATAGTTTGTGCCTTTTTAAAAAAATTTTACTTAACGGTTATGATCCAAACTCCAGGTCCACTGCTGTAACTTTCAAGTTTCCGCCAGACTTCCCAGCAACAGTGTCAGTGAGGAGAGGTGAAAGGTTAGTGCTGTTTGTGTTTCTGTGTCAGTGAAATGCACAAAGACGAGGGGAGTGTACAACATCTGAGTGTGAAAGGCACATTTGTATATTTATGAATTTAAAGCACTTGCACAGAGCATCCTTTCTTGCACATGTAGCCATGTGCTGATGCGTACTCACACCAGCGGAGACTGTTAAAGAGACATTTTCTCTCCCACTTTTGTTCCAGTGCGAGTGGCACTGTTAAAGCAGACTGACTGAGTAAGGGGATTAGAAATGTGAGAAGGGTTTCCTCCGAGGCCTGCAGGTAAAATTTTTTGGGAAGTTCAGCCTGTGATAAAGAAGGCCTAAAGATGTAAACCAGAGAATAGAGAACAAAGAAATGGCCAAAACTGAAGAGGAAAAATGAGGGGAGCTTATAACTTTTTGCAGAGCTTGAAATGGGGCCCTTTTTGGCAGCAGGCAGTGGAGAAACCACAGAATGGTGCGACTCTGAAGTTGAGGGGTGGAAGAAGCAGGGGGGGCGCGAGGGAAAGGACAAGGAACCAGAGGAGAGCGCGAAGGGGGGGAAAGAAGAAAAGAAAAGAGAAGAA
>VVHJ01003966.1:17519-31791 GCA_015107715.1 Tylochromis polylepis | reverse complement strand
AGATAACGAAAAAAAAAAAAAAAAAAAAAAAAAAAAAAAAATCTAAAATCTGTTAAATCAAGGATCGCAGTGCCATAAAAATAACTAGTTTGAAATAAACAACAAATTAGTAGAAAGCATGAAAACTATGTCATGATTTACACTTTTTGCCAGCTGACATGAAAAAAAAAAAGAGCAGGAAAGAAGATGTCTCTTCACTCATAAACAAAAGACGATTTGTAGGTTGAACACCCACTCCTTTCTCTCCTGACTCTCAATTAGGTATCCATCCAATTACCTCAACATACAAACCACAGATCCCTTTACCTTTTGAAGCAAAGCAGCCAAATCAAACAATCAGCTGGAATAAAATCAGATTCTCCATCTCCACTTCAATAACATCTTCTGGATACACTACATGAGAGTCATTTGCAGAGGTTCTAGTATCACTGACACGGATAGAAATGTCAGGCTGGAAACTGACTCTAATTACCCAATATATAAAGGCTGCAGTGACGGAAATCAGGTATATCTCTTTTGTGTTGCGCTGACCCTTTGGTTTTAATGTGGAGTCCACTTGTCTTCATTTAAATCTCTCTGCTTTGTCTCTTTCTGCTGACTAAATGTCTGAAAAAGTATTTTGCCTTTTATGTTGCTATTTTTATCAAGTCATGAATTAAATGAAACAATGGGAGGAGTTACTGAACTGCTGAGAGAGTGAGGCAGTACATTCAGGCTCATGCTAGATTAATCTTCAGCTTTAACAGCCATATGATATTGTAGGTATAAGATCCATTCTTTTTTTTTCTTCTGTGCTGATGCAATATATATATAGGAACACAGACATGCTGTAAAGGGCAGATAGCTATTGGTGTCTCAGAAGGTCACAGATAAGGCTTTTATGTCCTCCCATACTCTGGCGGCATGCTGTCCTGTTTCCTCCCTGCTGGGACACGAAGTAACTTTGTCCTGGCCACAAAGCAGGAACTCAGAAAGCAAGGGTGTTAGATATGCAGCTCCCAGCAGGACCAGTGCAGCTAGCAGTGGGGTAGCAGGGTCGAGGAACGAGGGTGCCACCTGTTCACTTCAGCTAAACATTCAACCCTGGGCGAAGGAGAGAGCGGATATTTCTATTTAAGATAGGAACAATGTGTACACTACCATTCAAAAGTTTGGACACCCCTTCTCATTCAATGGTTTTTCTTTATTTTTACTACTTTCTACATTGTAGATGCATACTGAAGACATCAAACTTATGAAGCAAGATATATGGAATTATGTAGCAAAGAAAAAAATTGATAAATTACTTTCAATATGTTTTATATTTTAGATTCCTTAAAGTAGCCACCCTTTGCCTTGTTGACAGCGTTGCAAACCCTTGGCCTTCTCTCGGTGAGCTTCATGATGTAGTCACCTGAAATGGTTTTCACTTCACAGGTGTTCCTTTTCAAGGTTCATTTTGGAATTTCTTGCATTCTTAATGGTGTTGGGACCATCAGTTGCGTTGTGCAGAAGTCAGGTTGGTACACAGCTGACAGCCCTATTTTGACAACTGTTAGAATTCATATTATAGAAAGAACCAATCAGCTAAGTAAAGAGAAATGACAGTCCATCATTACTACTCCATGAACTGAAGGTCAGTCAGTTCTTGCAAAAACTTTGAATGTATCCCAAAGTGCAGTCACAAAAACCTTCAAGCACTATGATGGAACTGGCTCACATGAGGACCGCCCCAGAAAAGGAAGACCAAGAGTCACCTTTGCTGCTGAGGATAAATTCATGTAGCCTCTGAAATTGAAAGTTACCAGCACCTCAGATTAGAGCCCAGAAAAATGCCACACAGAGTTCCAGTAGCAGACACATCTCTACATCAACTGTTCAGAGGAGACTGTGCAAATCAGGCCTTTATGCTTTGCTAAGAAACCACTACTAAGGAAAAGCAACAAGCAAAAGAGATTTGTTTGGTCTGAGAAACACAAGGAATGGACATTAGACCAGTGGAAATCTGTGCTTTGGTCTGATGAGTCCAAATTTCAGATCTTTGGTTCCACCCGCCGTGTCTTTGTGCGACACAGAAAAAGAGAACCGATGGTCTCTATATGCATTGTTCCCACCGTGAAGCATGGAGGAGGAGGTGTGATGGTGTGGAGTGCTTTGCTGGTTACGCTGTTGGAGATTTATTTAACATTGAAGGCACACTGAACCAGCATGGCTACCACAGCACCCTGCAGCGACATGCCATTCCATCTAGTTTGCATTTAGTTGGACCATCATTTATTTTTCAACAGGACAATGACCCCAAACACACCTCCAGGCTGTGTAAGGGCTATCTGACCAAGAAGGAGAATGATAGAGTGCTGCGCCAGATGGCCTGGCCTCCACAGTCACCTGACCTAAACCCAATCAAGATGTTTTGGGATGAGATGAACTGCAGAGCGAATGCAAAAGGTCCAAAAAGTTCTCAGCATCTCTGGGAACTCCTTCAAGACTGTTGGAAAACCATTTCAGGTGACTATCTCATGAAGCTCATGGAGAGAAAACCAAGAGTGTGCAAAGCAGTAATCAAAGCTAAGGGTGGCTATTTTGAAGAATCTAAAATATAAAACATGTTTTGAATTATTTCACACTTTCTAGTTTACTACATAATTCCAAATGTGTTCATTCATAGTTTTGATGCCTTCAGTGAGAATCTACGATGTAAATAGTCATGAAAATAAAGAAAAACCATTAAATGAGAAGGTGTGTCCAAAGTTTTGACTGGTAGTGTATGTGTTATCTCATTTATTACTCACCATAGCAATTATCTATTAGTTTATTCATTACCAAAAATAGAATTTAATAAAAGAAAGCAAAACATTAAAACCTACTCTGCTGTGCTTTTTCTTCATTCTGTATCTAGTTCTGACTCAAACTAAATTCTGTAGCTAATACAAATTTTGGTGACAGCTAAGTTATGTACAGGCGACACACATCGAACATGACACGTGAAACGAATGCAAACAGAACAACTGCATCTGTAGGCAGATGAGATGAACAAAATAAACAGTATATGAAAATCAAAAGAATTGGGATTTATAATAAATGATTTAAAAACAAAAAAGAAGTTAATAATTGCTGTGTGTGATGATGGTCGTGGAAAGTTTAGTTGAGATAGGCCCACCAGTTAAGGAGGAGACAGGATACATACAGGCATAATATTATGACCTCCTAATATTGTGTTGGTCCCCCTTTTGCTATCAAAACAGCCCTGATCCATTGAGGCATGGACTCCATTAGCTCTCTGAAGGTGTCTTGTGGGATCTTGCACCAAGATGTTAACAACAGATACTTTAGGTCCTGTAAGTTACGAAGTGGAGCCTCCATCAGTTGTGCTTGTTTGTACAGCATATCCCACAGATACTCTATAGGATTGGGATTTGGGGAATTTGGAGGCCAAGTCAACACCTTAAACTTGTTGTTGTGCTCCTCAAACCATTCCTGAAGCATTTTTGCTTTTTGGCAGGGCCCACTATCCTGCTGAGAGAGGCCATAGCCATCAGGCAATACCATTTCCAACAATGCTTAGGTAGGTGGTACATGTCAAAATAGCATCCACATGGATGGCAACACTCAAGGTTTCCCAGCAGAACATTGCCCAAAGCCTCACACTGCCTCGCCTTTTTCCCACAGTGCATCCTGGTGCCAGGTGTTCCCCAGGTAAGCGACGTACACACACCCAGCCATCCACGTGATGTAAAACAGAATGTGATTAATCGCACCACACCACCGTCTTCCATTACTCCATGGTCCAGTTCTGATACTTACGTGCCCATTGTTGACACTTTTGGAAGTGGACAGCGGTCAGCATGGGCATTCTGACTGGTCTTTGACAATGCAGCTCCATATGCAACAAACTGTGATGCACAGCATATTCTGACACCTTTCTATCCGAACCACCACTTTTTCAGCAATTTTAGCTACAGCAGGTCATCTGTTGGTTCGGACCATATGGGCCAGCCTTCGCTTCCCACGTACATCAGTGAGCCTTGGCTCCCCATGGCACTATCGTTGAGTCACCACTGTTCCTTCCTTGGACTAGATGCTGACCATTGCAGATGGGGATCATCCCACAAGAGCTACAGTTTGGCAATGCTCTGACCTAGTTCTTTAGCAATGACACTTTGGCCCTTGTCAGACTTGCTCAAATCCTTATGCTTGCCCATTTCTCCTGCTTCTAACACATCAGTTTTAAAGACAGAACATTCACTTGCTCCCTAATATGTCGTACCAACTAACAGATGCCATGGTGAAGAGATAATCAGTGTTATTCGCTTAACCGATCAGTGGTCATAATGTTGTGGCTGGTGTATATACATACTTGCTGCAGTTATTATAGTCAGATATTGCATTGAGTAGATGATATAGTCCTGGTTTGGAAAAAATACAAAAGCAGTTTATTTAAAAAATATCAATTTATGCAAATTTGTGTATTCAGGATAATGAAATAGTGTTTGTCAATTAGAAAACAAAAATTAACATACATTATTTCATAGGAAACATCAACTTAAGAACATGATATGGCAATGTGATTGAAAACAGAAAGCCGCTCTTGTAGTATTACAGTAGTATCAAGTGTTATTGTCACCTTTGTGGGTCAGACCATGGGGCTGATTTTTATTTCCAGCTCAGTTTAGTGTGTTGGCAGGTTAACATTTATAAAATGGTGCTATACACACATCACTTTTGATTGCCACAGTACTTAACAAATTTTAATTTTGACCTACGATTAAAAGTCAGACAATCTGAAAAGTTAATACAGGTGACTTAGAACGTTTTATGGTAATCAACATTTGCAGCAATTTTATCTAAAACTATAAATGTCAATCTCACCACGACACCAAAGGAAAATATTCTCATGGGGGAATAAGGATGTGTATTTGTGAATGGCATATTTACTTTTGAAAAAAAAAGAAGCAATGCAGTACCTGCTGAATGTCTTTAAAGGTTACAATAATTATACTTTCCTAAATAATGATTTTAGGGACAAAACAGAAAATACTGAGCAGTGTTGTCATGGAGCCAGTATTTAGTTTTGATGCATGAGATGCTGGTGCTACATTTGCCCTAGCACTGCAGACGAAAAAGTTAGCAACATTCTGACTCTGTTAATGTAGTGATATCATAAAAAAACATTGCAAAAGTTGTTTACCTACAGCAGTTGTTTGGTCAGAATATATCATCATCAAGAACTGTCCTGTTATCCACTGAAGTTTCACCACTCAACCACTTTTCACACTTAAGATCCTCTTCTTCCACATCTATGCCCTCTTTCATCTCAAAGCTCTTTTACAAGGTGAGAAGTGCCAGACCCAACAACAATCGAAAGCAGAGCTGGCGTATCAGCTGTAGCCATCAATCATACTTCGATCAATCACTGTCGCCTGGCCCCACGCCAACCTCACACCAATTTCTCCGCCACACCCTCAGCATGCAGGCCTCAGGAATGCTGGGTAATGAGGGATGGCAAAGGGGCATCTAGGCATCCGATTACAACCCATGTTGGGAAGAAAGAAAAGATGTGAGGGTGTGGAAGCCTGTTTACATTTACATCTGAGGTATTTAGCTTCTGCTTTCATCCAGAGGACCAGTGGAATGAACTTCATGCATTGCAAACATTGCAAGCAACTTTGAAAGTAGATGAAATGTCACAGCAAGAAGGTGATGCAAGTTAAGAAGTTTGTGATGAGACAGGGATTATTGTTAACATCTAAGGTGATAAGCAGTCATCGCTCACTTCTTAACCATGTGATCACCTGTTAATCCCTTACTGTATTGGCCTTTTATTTTGATTTTCTATCAGTAGTGTGACTTTTTAAATGCCCAAGGGATTTATTTGTCTATTATCGCCAATGCTAATAAGTCCTCCAACTAAACATTGTTAAACAAAGTTTCCACTTTAAAAAAAAATGGAGAAGAGGGTGCAAACACACTCAACTATAAACTTGGAGACTGCATTGAACTGTTATCAGGGACCACTTTAAGGTTTCCTCAATAGCTCTTTGCTTGTGTTGTATACTTTTGGATACAACTTTATACTAACGTAGAACTGAACAAAAGTTTTCTCTCTAACCTGAAATTGTTTTCTCTCTAACCTGCTCATGCCCCAACTTTCACTTTATAAGCATATTTTTACACAGCTGGAGGAAAATGTATCTTCTCTTAATTAATGTTACTCTCAAAGCCAACAAACCTGCATCCACAAATCTGTAGAGCAACCTCTTGGGGTGCTCACAGTTCTTAGACCAGGTCCGGCATTGATTGTTTATCAACTCATAAATGAAGGCTGTGCTGTTTGCATCCTGTATCCAGTCACTAGATCAAAGGTTTCAAGACCAATTTTTTTTTATCGAATTCAAAACTCAAAAGTAATATGAAAATTACAATTTAGTGCTAGAGGTCAAAGTGAATGAGTTACTGTTACTGTTGACCCACACTTGGTCAGTTTAACCTAGTGATCTGAAATAGGCAATAAGCTGAAAAATACATCTGACCTCTGATACTCATAACTGTAATTTACTGTAATTTTAACACAGGCAGGTGTGGAAAACAAAGACAATTAAAACTCTGACCTGACATATAACAGCTGCTTTCAGTACTTAACATGTACCAGTATTCGTTGATACTTGGTTACAATTTTAAAGAAAGTAAAAACTATGTTAGTCATCAGCAATGTGCCACTCCCATTAACAAAAGCTGCATAAAAACTGAATAGTCTACAAGCTTTGTTGTGTAACATTAAATTAACAGCAACCCTTTTGGTGTATTATATGGACATTATAATGTTTCTCAATAATAATCCATTATTGAAAATGCCACTAAAATATTTGTTCCTTGCACTGCTACCTGCTAATTGAATCTTCTGAAAGCAAGCACAGACTTATAAAGACATATGTGGACCTAAGATATTCATTTGCTGTGATTAAAGTTTTGTTTTCTGGGAATAACTACTTCAATTCTGTGTGGACACTGAAGGTTTGAGTCCTCAGACTAATGAGTGACTTTTAAATGGCAACAAATATCACATCATGACATGGAAGAAATGGAGATCTCACCATTAATCTGCACTACAAACAGCAGCTGTTGGAGGGGGCATCATGAGGTATTAAGTATAAATCTTCTTTCATGAAAATTGTTCACAGAGCAAATGGAAATTCCATCAGAAAATTCAGACTCATTCATTATTCATCATCGCCCCTTTGCCAATTCCTCACCAGAGGTGATAAAAAAAAAACGATGGCGGATACGTAAGTATATCATGTGGGACTCTAATATATTGCTATCAAAACCAGTGAACTGGAAAAGACAGGATTTGATATGGTATCTCATCCTAAGTCCTTACTAATTCAATAACATTATGCCAAAGATTTATTAGGCATCCCATTTCCCATGAACACATCTGCTTGCTTGAGTTTGATGCAGGCTGTGCTGCAATATGTAATGCATTTCAGAGCTATTTGCTGAGCTTATTGTTCTGAATACACACTTAAAGAAAAAAAAACAGCTTTTCTTTGCTTCCTTTTGACCACTTATAACATATATCATGTTAACAATATTGTAGATATGCAGCTAAATACTTAAAACCTTTATACTCAACATATGCAGCTTTATAGGTACAGATTTTTTCAACATATGGAAGTGAAGCATCATTTTAAGATTTTCAGCCCCTTGATCTCCTTTGATTTATATATAGTAAATGATTTTCCTTTCTGAAATGGCCACATTATTTTGAAGAAGGCTGCAGCTGAGTGGAAAGTGATCTGTTAAATCTGCAGTGGAGGAGTTCCAGTTCAGCAAAGTGCAGATGTTACCTCCTTCCCTTATAAAACTAGCTGAAATTTCATAAATAAGAATTTTTATGACATAATTCACATTGAAACATTTGAAAATGTTGTTTTGAAATAAACAAAACAAAATGAAAGCTATCACTCTGGGACTGGGACTGTTACCAGTTTCTTGCAGAGACGGTCATTCACCTATCAGACCAGAACTAACCTCATTACTGAGGAATGTCTTACTTGTACACATTGAAGCTGCCTGCTCTCTGCAGCATATCTCCGTGGCAGGATGTGCTACCTTTCCGGAATCAGATTAAGAAAAAAATGTGAATCTTGGGTGGAAAGGGATTCATTTCATCTTATTTTTTAATTCTGATTTTTTTTTTTAACCATTTCCTTACATAAACTTTTAAAAGCAACATGGGACTTTCTTTCTGAGGCACACATGTGATAGTCAAGCGTCATCTTTTCTGGAACCCATTAATAAAAGTATAAAATGCCCTCCTACCAGTTTGATTTGTAGCTAGTGGGTTAACCCCTTAAATGTCTGTCTGTGGTTCTTGAGAATTTGAAACCCCAGTACTGAGTGATTGTTTCAATGTAGATGGGGCATGAAAGCCCCTCTATAACTTTTCGTTTGGGTCATGTCATGCTTGATTATACATCCTATAAGTGGCTCTTGGTTTTCAAGTGGCCATTTTACAGTTTGAAAGTTAAACAATACTTTTGATTCATCAAATATATTTTCCTGAAGAGGTAAGATAACATATTAAACCACTGATACGAATGGTGGTAAAATGAGTGGGTCCCTATGTCAACATATCTGCTTGTTGTGACAGTGGGGTTGCTTCGTGCACAAACACATGGCTGAGTTGGGAGGTATAACTGAGGCCAGCACAGTGTTGACACCTCCAGCTGTCTCCAGGACTGGAATAAAGATCTGACACCCGCAGTGGTCCAGCACAGACACCAGCTGGGCCTGGAGCCAGAGAAAATGTCTTTCACCTCTTCTTTCAACACCACTATTCACTCTCCTTCAGAGCCCCAAGTCTTACTCGTTCACCTTTTTTCACTCCCTTAAACTTTTCTTTTATCTCTGTATTTCACTTTATTCATCCAGCATTTTTTCCTCACTTTTTTTTTTGTCTCTACAAAGCATCCCTCTTCCTCTGCAGCCCAAGTTTCTCTCTCAACCCCCCCTCACTTCCCCTCCTTCTTCCTCCTCCCACTTGCAAATCCTTTCCAGTGACACAACTCTGATTTTCTGCCAACTTTTCTTCCCTCCTTGAACACATCAGTCTCTGTGGCACAGTAGCTCTTGACTCTCATGATGACTTCATACTGCCTCTCTTGGCTTCGGTGGCGGTCAACTCAAGCAGAGAATGAGGACTCTTGAGAGTCGCGAGTGCTGTCTGCTACAAGTAGTCCAGAAGATGCATCTGTGGGATAACATTATCAGGCATTTCTAGTACATTTAAATGTAAAGGCCCTGTATTTTCGCTTTACTTAGAAATGACTACATGGCTGCACTGACCCCAGAATGTACACAAATGATCTGTTTATTGTACAGGACTTTCATTCTGTTGCTTGCAACACATGGCAACATCCAAAGCTGAAAAATAAAGCTGTCACAGATGTGCCAAAATCTGCATTTTCTGGAGTGGCCACTTGGGGCTGGCTCCAAAAGCAAGTCAGTCCCCTTAGAGCCCTGCGCGAAGTAGCCAAACCTCCATGGATTATGTCACCCCATATAACTGGGTTGTTGATTTTTCTAAATAGCTTTTGTTTGACATAATTTTGTGATTTGGATTTTGAAGTCTCAAAATCAGGCAGCTGCAGCTGGAAGCTGTAGCCATCACCTCAACTCACTGAACTGAGCCTCCCAATTGTGTTTGTGATACTGATGAATTTTTCTGACAAATAATATGGCTTGCTGTGAGGCACAGACAGTCCAATAATAAATGTACTGTCAGTAAAATTCTGGTACCTTATTAGTCTGTTACATACAAATATGCGTGTCTGTTCTTTGTATCTGTATAGTTTATGGAGGCATTCTAAATATGGTCACTTTTGGTTCCAAAAAAACCCCACAACATGGTGTTAGAAAATTTGTTAACACTGACGTCTGAAAATGCCTTCTATAAAGTCCAGAAAGCAACAGCCCATGTCCATCTTTTATTTACAGTCTATGACTAGAAGTTTCTGGAAAAAAAGGGCATTAATCAGTAATCAATAATTGAATGGTAATCTTGACACAACAAGCGGGTAGCACATTTTTAATCAATATAAATATAAGCTCATGATGGCCTCATGTTAAGCCGATGACAAAATGGCCTTCCTGACTAGAAGAACCCAAAATGGTATCATTGCTTTTTAGCTAGACTCTTATAACGCTTATCTAATGAAGTATGAACTACCTCATTATAGAGTAATGGTTCTCAGAGTGTTAAAGCCAGGTTGAAGTGCTGATGTAACTGACTAGCTATGTTACATATTAGTTTGACTGAAACAGTATTTCAGGAACTAAGCCTCCAAGTAGCCCATATATCAGCAAGCTTGTAACATATCCTATTTATGTGAACAAACGGTGCTTTGCATTTGCATTGTGGTTACAGATGATCTGGAAACCATCCTCAATGGAAAATGTTACTGAACTATAGTACAATAGACTGTCCTTGCTTGAAATTATGTGCATTCTACTTTCATATAAATATATATATAAGTAGAATGTACGTAACTTACATACCATGGAGAACCTGGACAGAGTGTGAGACTCAAAATTGGCTAAAAACATAGGCTACATTATCATTCAGTTTTCATAGGAGGGCACATTGCCTCGAGTTATAGTATAGACTGTGACTTTAATACTTCTCAACATTTCAGAAATTGCACAAGTTGCACTTTGAAGACAGCTTGAGATGGCTACACCATTATTTAAACTTAATATGTCAATCATTTCAGCCAGGAGTAGTTCTGTGGGAAAAGTTCTGTAACCACAAGATATCAACTCCTGCCATTGCATATTTACACTGTGTTCCAGCTTCGAAATTCTCTCAGTGTGTACAACCCCAAGAACATTACTGTAGACATTGTACTCATACTTGGAGTAAAACTCAATTAAAATGAATTCTATATCAGTGCAGGATATATGGGTAACCAATAAACCATTTCATTTTAAAATTACCAGTCTTTTTCTAAATATTTTATCAAATTACACATTGAATTAATTATAGGCAAGACCCAATGTGAAAGTGGATCCTGAGCTAGTTATGTTGAATCACTGACTCATGATAGAGACTGCTAACTGTGCTCTGAAAAGAAAAAGCTCCAAATAAAGTAACAACAATTGCAAATATGAGTTGCTGAGGTACAGAGAGACATGTTCTATATGACTTTAGCTCTGAAAAAGGTGTGGAAAGGGAAAGGAATGCCTTCAGATTTCATTAGAAGCAAAAAATGCTGATGTAGTGGTAAATGAATGCAGACGAAAAGCTGGCGAAAGGAGCGAAATAATGATCACAGTCTTGACGTGGTTCTCAGACAGATTTTTGTGGTCACCCGGCAGTGTTACAAAAGCAATTCCCAGTTTCGACTCCTTTCCCCAAATGTTTTCCTATTGCCGCTCTTACACTTGCATTTTATGGGTCTCGGATTCTATAGCTGAATGTGGTGTTTAAAACGTTAAATAAGGCTGATGTAGAGGAACTTGAACTGAAATTAACTGAGTCTAGGTTGGTTAGAATTTAGAGTACCACATGTTAGTGTTTTCAAGAAAATGAGTTCAGTAAATCCACAAAGAAGCTATTAGCAGCTTTGAATTTTAAGGTAGTTGCACTGCACTGATTGTAATAATGGTAAAAGTTGTCATCTAAGGAAATTAGACCTCAGAGAGTATTACAACTCAGTCTAAATAGTGGCTTACAGTCATAAAGTCAGTACCTCACTGGTTATACAAATCATTTTAAAACCTTTTGACCTGCTTGGCTTTTATACGAATGGAGGGAGATTCTTTGGTTTAAGCCTCTTAGTGACAGAAACTCTGGGCCTTCGGCCAGCAGTTATGACTGATGGAGAGGGTTGTCTCCTCAGCTGCCCATGTACCCACTGAGAGAACAAGCTAAAGATGTAGAGGCCAAATATAGAAGGCTATTTGTCACCCTGAGTTGATGGATTACACTAAAGCCAAACTATGTACAGTGTCCAAAGAGGTAACAATGTAACATATTCATAGGATGGGTATCTGTTATCACACACAGTAACTGAACCTTTTTTCACCTTTTTGTTTTATGTTGACCCGATGCATGTAATAAGTTTCTTTTGCACTTGATCACTGTACTACACACAGCTCTGAAACTGAATAAGACCTCGAGCAAATTATGAGAGGAGCCAACTAAGTTGGTGGCGTTTGCTTTGAAGGCTGTCTGCTCCCAACTTATGCAGTCTCCTTAGCTACGTTTTTGTTCTTTGGAGCTGAGTCCAACCAGATGTTTCTCTTTCAGCCACTGAAACTGATAGCTCATGATGCAGTGTCATTTTTCACTGCTGTATCTCCCAGCTCCACTCAACACCCACATAATGCTTCATTTCAGCAAGCGGAATCAATACCTATTTTAAACTATTATTCTCTGAGAATAATTTTTGGTGCATAGCTGGTATCTTCGAACTGTCTGAAAGTGATCTTTCAAGAGCAAAGCCTTTGTGGGAGGAATTGGCTATGAGTGGGGGGATACGAATCAAAAGAGGCAAAGATCAATATGATTTTGAATCAAACAACATAACAGTAGTTCCCCCTGTCTGTTTGCACCAAACTCAAAACTGAATGACGTGTGTGTGTGTGTGTGTGTGTGTGTGTGTGTGTGTGTGTGTGTGTGTGTGTGTGTGTGTGTGTGTGCGTGCGCTTATGTGTAGGGAAGCTGTGGGGAGGATGTGCGATTGACTCGCACAGACAGAAAACACCATATGTTTAGTCCTCCTGTTTGTGTTGTTGTTTTCTTTTTGGACACCTTGGCAGCTCCACTTGCACCTCGGAGCCACTGTGGCTACACCCAAAAAGCATGACCATGAGTTCAGGCTTTAGTACAGTTAAACTATGAAGCCTGAGAAAAGGCATGAAGTGTTGTTAGTGTATGTTACAGTTCAAAAAACTGTTGAAGTCCATAAAGATGTGTGGTTAAGGCTACATGTCATGTTCAGGCTCTCCTGAAGGTTTGAATGAATATATTTAGCCTATATTCAGTAATTATAAGTCATATATTCATTTCGAAAAGAAGAGATCATTTGAAAGAATTGAACATGTTTTTTGGATTTATTGAACATGATTTATTAAGCATCATAGCAGAGTGGAGTCCCAGCAATGATAAGCAGGACCCCCCTGGAGTCTACACGCAGGTGGTTGGTAGTGAAGATGAGGAGCAGGCAGCACGAGGCAGAATGATAGAAGAGCAGTGAGGTTTAAAGCAGACAGTGGAGGCTGATTGGCACACAGAGGGCGGCAAGAAAATGATTGGACCTGAGTAATGATGTCAGTATTTAGTGTGACAGCATGGGAAAGAGGAAGTGATGTAAAGAACAGACTAGCAGCAGGAATACTCAGTGAAGCAGACAGATGAGTGATTACAGATATTCCTCATTGAACTTACACATGAGCTTCATTACCGTTCTTCCTCTATGATCCATGAACACGCGCTCACAAATTCATCTTCCAGTAGTTTTTCAGTGATTTTCAGTGTGAACCAAATGTGGTAAAGTGTCAACAGACCTGTTTCTGGTAAGAAAATGTCACATTTTGAGGCAAAGTTGATAAGACTTCGTATCAAACCACACATGTTTGTGTAAAAGTTAACTCTGAAGCTAATCAGAAGCTTCTTTGTACCATTTATAAAGGTACTTTTACCTCAGGATCCACCTATGAGGCCACAAGTCAATTTTAAAGCTCCTTCCATATTCCTACATTGTTTTAGTAAATGTTTCTTTGCAATTATGCAGTTTTTGGGAGGTTTAAATTGTAACAATTCTTATTAAAAAATCAAACAGAGAAGCACCCATAGTTAAAAAAAAAAAAAATTAAATCGGGACTAGAAACACTGAAATAGATCCGGTGGCTGGAATTCTGTAGTCAAATAGATGTTTCCTGTGTTGGAAGTGGTGACCAAACTTGAAAACCCAAGGATTTTTCAAATTAAAGGCTCCAGAAGGACAAACACACTAATTTTGGTGCTTGTTTCCACTTTTGAAAGATTTTCCAGTTGTCTGCTGCACTAGAGGGGATAACTGAAGATGAGGGGGTAGGGTGGTGAACGATGCAGAGAAAGAGGGGGGTGTGTCAAGTGGCAGGTTTTAGCATGGGGATGTTTGTATTAGGTGCCAAGGGAGGATTTTTACACTGACAGCACAAGCTGGGAATGACACTCTGTGTGTACTGGAGCTGATGGGATAAAAAAGGGGGGCGTGTGAGTGTGTGTTGGTGTTGAGGTTGGGGG
>VVHJ01003966.1:3233-17478 GCA_015107715.1 Tylochromis polylepis | reverse complement strand
GTTCATGTTACTAAACCTGGACCGGTTCATTCACACATGCAACGAGAGAGTGAGAAAGAATGAAAGGCGTGTTTATCCCTCCCCACTTTATGTTCATGAGCCAGCAGTCTGTGTCTGAGGTCTCCCATGGCAACCCAGGCCCCACCCCCTGTTTCTTCCCAGCACAGCATATGAAAGCCATCTGTGTCGACCCCTAATCTCCATCAGTACTTGCTCCCCACTGGGTCTATATGCTGTGTGTGTATGTTTTTGAACTGAGATTACTGGCTGGGAGCGATGATGCAGGGAACAAAGAAAGCACGGCGTTCCCAAAAAGTTGATTCTGTTCATCTGGACGTAGCGTTTTCAGTGGGAGAAACATTTCGTCACTCATCCAAGTGACTTCTTCAGTCTCAGCTGACTGCAGGTTTCCCCAACCTTATAAACAGTACGTTTGCACAATAACTGAAACCAGCCCACTGAATGAACAATGGGCTGTGAGGTCAGTTCCTTGATCATTAATATGCAAATTGTCATGACCATTGATCAACAACCACTGATCAAAGCCCATTGATCAAATGACAGATCATTGATCAATTTTGGGATCTACTTACCTGGCTGATTGAGCATGCATCAAAACAAAGCACGGTGTTATTACAACAGTTAAATCAGACTTTGCCACTCTGATAATGATAGTTTGTACTACAGACACATGCAAATGCAAACAGATATGATTACTTTCATTAAGGTCTTACTAACCATCAGCCACTAAACCTTCACATAATTTCCAATTATACCTACCGCAGTGATCACCTCACATGCTCAGTCAACTTACATCAAAGACAAAACAAAAAGCTGTTTTTTTTTTGCTAAACTGCTCACTGTCATCTACTTCCTTCGTTAAGACCTATAAACTGGATTATATCTTAAATATTTGCTCATACGGCAGGTCACAGTTTAGAGCAAATGTCATATTCCCCATTGTGCCGTGCAATACTGCAAATTTTGGTATCAATCCAACACCAAGTAAATACAGGGCCATTATTGCCGATACTGAAACTTTTAACCTATAAAAGCTTATGCAGGGGAGAGCAGTGTGTCATGATTTATGAGCTGAATCATTGTCTGTTTAATAACCACTAAATGACTGTGATTTTTACTTTCCATAATAATTAATTAACACAGTAAAACACATCTTTCAGCTTTCATGTATATTGAAAAAGTACGTAAATGTGCCTTCTGTTGTTTAGATGTGCCATAACCTATAACATGACAGTCAACGCAAAAAGGTCAAGATGTAGTGCATGTTTGCGGTATATGTTTTCATTGGACTACATGCTGAACTTAGAGGACAGAAAGAAAGTATCGATCCTGTCGTGCTAGTATCAATCTGATACAGATACCAGCGTTGGTATCAAAAATTGATTTTCAGTGTTAAATTATTATCTTCTGAACAACAAATAAGATATGATCCCACCTTCTCAAATATAAAGGTTGTTTTTCTCTGTTTGTACATATAAACAGAGTTTTGTGCAGACTGTCAGACAAAACAATATTTAGTTTCTTTTGAATTTTGGTGAAATCTTATTATTTTTAAAGAGTTTACACTCTAGAAAGCAGGGTTGATAATGAGATGAGTCTGCCAAAGCTGTGCTGGCTATTTTCCCATTCTCCTCTGTTAATTCATTCATATTCATAAAAAACAAATAAAAAAAGGTTCCCATTGAAACACCATATTGATACTTTTAAGATGTGCCAAATAAATCACTTCAGTGTCCCCTGGCGTAATGGGGATTGGCTTGGAGAAGGGGCTTTAACATTTTATGGTACATTTGTGTGAATTAAGAACCCCACAGGCTCCTGATTTCTCTCGATTAAAGTGGAAAGAGGAGCCATAACCAGCCGAAACAATGGCTGGGGTGGATAAAAAAAGACACGCCTCTCCCCTTCTTAAAGTTGCCACAACAGACGGATGCACATTTTTCCTTTCCTGACACAGCCCTCCTATTTATCCAAGCTTGGGACTGGCACAAGATGTATACAACCTTGTGTCTCCTCCTGCCTTCAACTTGGAGATCTTTTGCAGCTTAACCACTATACCACTTTAGTAGGTACAGTATTGAGTACTGAAAACATTCCTCAGAGATTTTGATCCATGTTGACTTGATAGCATCACACGGTTGCTGCAGGCTTGTCAGCTGCACATCCATGTCGCAAATCTTTAACTTCACAAGGTTGTCCTGACCTCATCTACATGCGCCGAGTTGATGCCATATGATTGGCTGAGCAGATATTTGTGTGAATTAGCAGCTTGTATAAAAAGAGAAGCATGTGACTACAGTGTAATTTATGTTTTATTTAAAACAAAAACTGTGTAGAAAAGCATGGTTTTTTTTTTACATTTTCACTTTAGAATCACATAAAGACCAGTACTTCATATGCAGAACCTGCAAGAAGGCAACAAATGTGGCTTAATCATGACAATCAGCCTTTATCAATGCTTCCAGCTAAGTTAGCAAAAGTTTAATATTACATTAAAAAAAAAAAAAAAAACTTTATGTAGGCCTACCACACTAGAGATGTCTTAGTGTTTCTGACAACACAGCAATGTAAACTGCGTTTGTACATCAGACTGAACACAGCCAACAGGTTTATTAGTGGCACCTTTTGATGTTTTTGACACAAATCCTTCAGAAAAGTATGCTATATCAGATGATTAAGTAATATGTAGGCGGCTTTACATTAAAAAATACACTCAAGGCTAACAAAATCAGTAAACAAAGGCATTTAAACCAGGCACAGTTTCGACACAGTTAGTGCATTTAAAAAAAGATATGACAGCTGCTCTTCAAAGTGACAGTTCATGTTATAATAAAAACAGGTGAGTTAGTTAGTAGTTGTCCATTCAGGACACAGAATTCAAAGTTAATTACAGTCCATAATGCAGTTCAACAGTGATAACAGACAATCCTCATACTGTAAGCTTTACACAAGCAAAAGTCACTTGAAATTAAGGATAAAGTGTCAAGCACAAATGTAACAGAAAAGTAGAAAAATTAGGTTGGTCCATTTAGTGCTCATACTCTGATATTAAAAACAAAACAGTGAAACAAGTATTTTTTTTAAAACAATACTAAGCTGAAAACAGTGTTTTATTTTCGAGGTTAATCTCATCCTTCATGTGGTACCTCCAGGGTTGCTTTTACCAAGTCTCATCCTCTGCCATCAGCAGTTTACAGGCCTGGACTGACTAACAGTATTTTTGAAACTATTACTCTTGAAGCTGTAAATAGCTCTCAGGTCATTACCTTTCATCTATCATACTCTGTTAGTTTTATCAGTGGTGAACTTTATAGAGGTTCATGGACAGAAGCAATGAGGTTATCAGCCTCTCCTCTCTCACTACTCTTGCGTCAGCACAGGGATGTCAATTTCTATTGCTGACATCCGTGAGCGGGTGGAGTAGCGGTGGCCTGTATAGCTGGATGCATACCCCTGAGAGGGAGCGTAACTCTGTGAGGGAGCGTAACTTTGAGAGGGGGCGTAGCTGTAGGCATGGTTTCCTTCAACCTCTGATCCGTAGCCATTCGGTGCAGAAACCTGGGACACGTACACCTGTGGTGGAGCAGGCGCGACCACGCTTTGCACGTAGCCCTGCGCGGGCACATGCGGTTGGGCGTCGATTACTGTGGGAGGGAAAGTCTGTGGTGGGAAAGGCTGTGGTCCATAAACTGGGGTAGGAGAATATGAGTTGGCAATGAGAGGCTGGGTGGACATGGAGTTGGATGTGGACATTGGCAACCAGAAAGGTGAAGGCAGCTTCTTGCACATACAGTACCACATGAACATCAGCACTGCGGCTAGCATCAGTCCTCCAGAACAGCCTATAGATATATACACAGCAAAGCCATCAGAGAAGATGTTGGCATATCTGACGTTCATCTCCTTGGTGCGGAAAAGGAACCACACCGAGGGCGCAATGGGGACTGCGCCACCCAGGAAGAAAAACATCCCCGCCACCAGGTGACAACCTGGACTGTTCACCAGGAATCTAACTGTTTTAATGTCCGGTTCAGGCTTGTCCGAGCAGCAGCAGGTTTTACACATCCCAGTCATGGAGAGCAGCAAGGCTAACGTGCCGAACCCGAGGCCTGTAGGAAGGCAGAACTGCAAAAGCCGCAGATCCAGCTGGTCCAACTTGGAGTACCACTGGAAATATAACAACATATAATCAATGTTGGGACTATTATAAACACCTGAGAATAAAAAAACAAAACAAAAGCAGAATAGATCAAGCAATACCTCTGAATCATAGTAGTAGCATCCTGAATAGCCATCCTGCATCACACATTTAGCCCACAGCCCATCATACACACTGATATTCTTGGCATTGCGATTGAAGGTGACGAGTTTTGTTACGCGCCACTGTGGGATTAACGCTGCCACTGTGATCCCGCCTACAGACAAAATGGCAATGATGAAGGCAAAAGCGTTGGTGGCGTGGATGTCCCGGCACGACATGGCTGGTTATTGCTGACAGGGGAGTTTCCTTTTTCCTGGATAAACAGCACAAGTCAGACAGAAAGCAGCAACTGATCAGTTTGATGGACACAGAATTCCTGAAAAACGTGGTTATACAAGTTTATCCGAATGGCCCCATTCCTTTATAGAAACAAGCTAACTGTGCCACAGGCTGACCTAGCTATGGGCAACCCCCCTGTATTTCAATTCACCACAGTGTGGTCGACCCAATATCTGCTGTCCCTGAGAAACAATGCTCTCATTTCACCAGCAAACAAAGTGGGAATGACTCGATGACTGAGGCTGCAGAGCAGAAGTGTCTATACAGCAGTGCATTACACAGATTACTGTACAGCTGAACAGTAAGCAAGGCTCGAACTTTATGTGACGGCATGCAACAGTGACTGACTCAGGCAATGCAACTTTAACTTTTAAAAGAAATGCAACTGCTTTTTACTTTATCATCTTAAAAAAAAAAGATCTTATTGCTGCTTTCAGTTCATCTCTGAAGGTTATCAGGGTCTAACTGAGCATGTTTAAAGCACTTTATGGGCCGATTCCTTGTGGCAATGGTGGTGTTAAAAAAATCAAGGTACAGCCTGAGGTGCTAGCTGTTTAAATTGCAGGGTCATTCCACCTCAAATCAACAATTTTTTTTCAACATTTTCTGCTCAACCATCTCTGATCTCCTTCATAACTTTATGGCCAAAGTTTGGGTTGTTGTGAAATTTTAGCTTCATATATCAAATGCTTTGTTTTGTTTTTTTTCGTATAGAGAAATTTGAGCTTGAAATTTTAACCTGAATCATAAGACTCCTCCAGGGTATTATTTATCAAAAATCACATAAATTTATGTATTATTTACTCAGTTATAATTAGAGTACCATCTGGAAATTCAACTAGAACTTGTTTCTATTCAGTTAGGACTATCTACTGATATTTTTGTTTTTTGCAGTACAACTTGCGATATTTACTCAATCCAGCATGTAACTGTCATGAAAATAAAATTCTTTATTTAATGAATAAGAATTTCACATCAAAAAGTATTTCACAAGTTGTGAAATATAACTACATACCACACATAAATTGTCACCAGTTGTCTTTTGGAATTTAAAAAAAAAAAAAAAATTATTGGTGGATTTTCAAATATTGGACTTCCCAGGACTACCTGAATTTTGAGTGTTCACATTTTAACCTGCCAATACTCTTTTTTTCTTTTCTTTTTTTTTTACCTATGTGTCAAATATAGCAGATGCTGATTCATTTTCGTCGTAAGAAACACCAGTGAACATTTCAGGTGTTTATCTTTAATAGATTAGAGAGCTGACAGTATTTGGTATATAAAGGTAAAATTTCACAGCAATCATTACATATATATTACATTACATATATATATATATATATATATATATATATATATATATATATATATTTGAGATAGACTGACAGGATATCCTGGCTCAAAACTAGAGGCTGACAGGATTTTACAGTCAGGATCAATGGACTGTGGAGGGTCTGCAGATGTTCTAAACGATAATTGTACCTTTCTGACATGTCTCAATAGCATTTCGCTTGTTTTACAGTTTTCGTTTACTGAGTCGCTATCTTATTGTGTTTTATTAAATTTAACTTTCAAAGTGCCAGCTGTTACAGACCCGTGAATCTAAACTATTTATTCTGGATTATGCTAACGATGAGCAGGGTTACCTATCGGCTGCAGAGCACAGTGATTATTATACCCAAAGCAGTATGATTATACATACAGTACGGACACAGTCTGCTTTGTGGCAGTGAAAAAAGACCTCAACTCTGTAATAACTGGTTAGCAGATAGCCCAGTCAGGTAGGCTAATTATCGGTACTTTTGCTAGCCGTTAGGCTAGCTCTGTTTGTTCAGACGAATGGAAAGGGTCTGTAAAGTGGTTAACACATGCTAGTAACAGGAACAAAAGTCGATCGTTAACATCAATTGACTCAAAATGAAGAGCTTAGTAGAAAATATGAACTCCGAATACGCTAACTAATTAGCCAACTCCCTACAAGCTAAAGAAGTAGCATTACCGCAACCTGTTGCAACCGATTTGTTTTCATTGTAAAACTCAAATAGTTTAACTACATTCACTAAAGGGTACTATACCTTGTTGAGCTATGTTTACAGTGAAGTCGGTAACATTTCAGCCTGTTTCTCCTTTACATACTTGAACACAAACCGAGTCTAGTACAGCAGATCGGAGAGTAAACAGGATGTGTCCTCCGCAGAGCTCAGGGTGTTTCCGCCCTCAGAGCTGACTCACAGGAGGTAAACACATGCTTTAACTCGTGGTCAAAAGTATTTTTATTTATGTATTTATTTTTATGATTCTATAAGTTATATGTGAAAACAAAAAACTTAACCACGCGGATGATAAAAAAAATAAAGCAAATAAAGGGTAGATAAAATGATAAAAATAAGCAACAAATAAAGTAAAATAAGGCATAAGAATTAATGAACCCACACTAGAGCATGTCTATGTGTAATCAAAACATACAGGTCATTAATACAGAATCAGCTAAACCGGAATTTTTCTTTGCTCAGTTTACTTAAAGTGAACAGAGCTGATTGACATCCTTTGTTCTTATCAACTTAATATTGGTATTAATATTTTAGTAAGGTACTAAAACTTCCCAAGAAGCTCTATCCATTCTCTTTGATGTCACTTCTCTCTCAAGCAGATAAATCAGTCTGTGCACTGAAACTGAAAAGTCACTTGGCTCTGATCTGTTTCACTGATTAACTGAATAATTAAATTTTTTTGTGCATGTGTGTTTCAGGGAGATATTCGTATTCACCTGATCTACAAATCTGCAGGTGAAGAGGCAATTAACGATCTCCTTGGTGGTAAGCTGGTGGCTGATGTACTGACCAGGCTTCTGATGTGCTTTAATTAATCTTACATACTGAATGTGTGTCTGTCTCTGTTTATAAGGCACTCTACCAGAACCACCTTTTCCCAGCCCTCCATTTCCAGGGTCAAAAGTTGTCCACAGGAGGAAAAAGAGACAGGTATGAGTCTGCTAAATGGTAAAAACGGTCTGCACTTCTGTAGGGTCTTTTCACCTTAGAAGGGTGCTACAAAGTGCTTTAAAATCTGTTTCCCATCCACACATCCACACTTACACACTCACACACTAATGATGGCAGCTTCCCTGCCATTGAGAGCTGCTTGAAGTCAGTGTGCCCAAGGATATTTAGGCAGTATAGTAGCCGGGGAAAGAAGCGCCGACCCTGGACAGTCCTCTACCACCTGAACCACAACTACTCAGATAGCAGATGAAAATGATCACCATTAGCAGCGGCGGCATACAGATGCTTATATTTTGTGCATGCCTGCATGAGTGTAAGACAGAAAGATAATTATGCTACTGAGGCTGTTGTCTTGATTACACTGCTTTCTGTCAATATGTTTTATGTTAATTCATAAAGCGTGTGCTGTTTCCAAGCTTCCCTCCCACTCAACAGCTCTCCAGCCCGCTCTTCTCCTCTTCTCGTCTTCTTTGGTTTCATGAAATATTTATCTTATAAGCAGAGGCTGCTTCCCTCCTCGCCTTTTCTCAGACATAGTCAGGTGTCTGCAGCTGTCTCTCAGCCCTGAGAGCTGCTCTCATATTTACTTTGATTTGGGCTCACAGACAAACCTGGTTTGGCTTTTGCTAAGTTGATGCTCTTTGATTTGTCATTTATTTTTCTTTGAGTCTTGAGTTGACCTTTGTTTTTACTGTGCTTTTTTGAAATTCTCCTTCATTTTTGATTTAGAAAAAGATGGCGTCTGCCTCCCGTTAATATGATAAAACGGTCGTCTCTTCTCAGGCTCCACGTTTGTCACGAAGTGTTGAAGATGAGACCAAATACATCGAGCTGATGGTGATCAATGACCATTTAATGGTAAGCTTATTAGAGACTACAAAAAATAGACATGAATGTGACCTGAAGCTAGAAATCATGTTATGCTGGCCCATAAATCTTTCTAGTTTGAAGTGATGCAGGTGTGAATCGTCACTTTTTTACCATGACTGTCTGACTGTCACATCACAAACAGTCATAATAGAAAGAGAGCACATCCCTTTTCAATTCTACGGTCTTATGTAGAAGGTCATAATAAAAATCAGTTGGTCCTTATTAGATTTAAAATTATTTAATTTCAACCTCAGGTGAACAGCAACACGACATAGTACACAGAGACAGTATG
This sequence comes from Tylochromis polylepis, assembly GCA_015107715.1. Taxonomy (NCBI): domain Eukaryota; kingdom Metazoa; phylum Chordata; class Actinopteri; order Cichliformes; family Cichlidae; genus Tylochromis; species Tylochromis polylepis. The sequence continues at coordinate 8,753 of VVHJ01003966.1, read as the reverse complement.
TATTTACCAAAAACACTTTTGTTTGCAATATTGTTTCAGTTCATTGAAGTTTGTGGACGTCCATTTATGCATAACTCTCTTGAGTTCACACCACAGCATTTCATTTGGGTTAAAGTCTAGGCTCACACTTGACTCTAGAGTATTATGGTATATAGAGGGGTTCATGGTCGACTCAGTGACTGTAAGGTGCTGAGATGCTGTCGGTGCAAAACACCCAAATCATCAACTCTCCACCACCATGCTTCACAGTTGGGATGAGGTGTTTTGTGCTGATGTGCTGCTTGGTTTTATCCAAACGTGGCGCTGTACATGACGGCCAAGCATCTCCACTTTGGTCTTGTCTCTCCAAAGGAGATTCCAGTTTTTCAAAACTAAGCCATGCTGCCATGTTGTTTTTTAGAAAGAAGAGGCTTTCTCCTGGGAACCCCTCCAAACACACCAAGTTCAGTCATCTTCAACATTTAACATACTAACTGAGGCTGTAGAGTACAATTTCTCTGAGCATTGCATAATCTGACCTTTTGGTTGAATTTGCTGGGTCGTCCACTCCTGGGAAGATTGTGGCATTGTTTTGACACACACCATGAATGCTCCAAACCAGCAAACTGCCAAAACTTCTGCTTTTTATAGATGCGCTCATACTTGCTGATGATCAATTATTAAAGTGCATTTGAGTAGCAGTACCTGGCTGCTACTTATCATCCTAATTCCTATGAAGGCAGGAAGGGTGTACTTAGTTTTTCACAGGACTGCATATCCAAACAATTCCGTCACTATTAAAAGTCGTAATAATTCATTTTACATTTTATGTTTCAAAGACGTGAAATACATAAAATACAGCTAAAATGGAAAAGTTTGGACGCGCCTAACATATACACTTGTTCTTGTAAATTAGTTTTGTGGAAAGATTCATATGGTCATTCATGCACTGCTGCCATAGATATTTACTTAAATCTTGGTGTTACCATTTCTAGTAAACAATACTCAAACAGGGGGTTGCACGTTGGTCCGGTGGTTACCACTGTCACCTCACAGCAAGAAAGGCCATGGGTTTGAACCTGCTAGCGGGATGAAGCTGTTCTGTGTGGCGTTTGCATGTTCTCCCTCTTCTCATGGACTCCTCCCACAAAGACATGCATCTTAGGTTAATTGTTGACTCTAAATTGTGTGAATGGTTGTCTGCATCTCCATGTTAGCCCTGACAGCTGGGATAGGCTCCCCCACCCCTATGACCCTGAATTGGACAAGAAGAAGATGGACTGATGAATAGTGAAACAGGAAGAAATAGTTGAAGCATGTCAGGCTTTGGATTTAAGACATGTATGAAATTAGGCTAAATCCATTGTTGGTTTTTGCGGTCTTGGCTTTGTTAAAAGAAAATCATCTTTTAAATTGTTCAGAGTCTACAGCAAGCTGGGTGGGCTGAGAGTCAAGGCTGTAAACAAAGTAAGAGCATGCGCTTCAAACACTGCCTTTACTGAGCATGAAAAAACCATTCTGATCAAAATGTGCCTGACTAAGATCCACTGGGATGGATTTTACTTTGTTTTTACATCATAAAAGCAACATTAGGAGTGAATCCAATGTGCAGACACAGGCTTCTTCTATACATTTAAATGGCTTAAAGTGAATTTGTTCCAGATTATGAAACCCATTTATATTAATTAATCCTCTTTGTCTCTCTTTGTCTTTGTGTGTTTTTTTTTTCTACAGTATAAGAAGCACCGGCTTTCCGTCGGGCATACGAACAACAACGCTAAGACAGTGGTCAATATCGCTGACATGGTAAGAACTGTATCGATCCACTTCTTGGAAAGCTTGCCACAACCCTCCCAGGTACTGGAGTCAAGCGTATGCTGCACTGATTTCTCATTTAACCAACCTCACTCTCTCCATTTAAAGCCTCTCCTGGCTCATAATATGCCGCGAGCAGCCATTAACCACCCAGTTATGAAGTTTACAGATGACTGGATGTCAAAAGCAGTGGTGGCATCCCAACAGTTCAGAGGGAGATTTTCAGTGTTTGATTATTTGTAGCCACGTCTGTGTGTTGTATTACTGAAATCTAAGCCGGGACAGGGTCACGTCTGTAAGCTGAGAGGCTGGTGAAGCTGGAGAAAGGTCATGCTTTTTGTTGTGCCCTTGAAGATGATCACATGAAGCAGGCTTTATTTAGGAGGCAAGCATTGATTTCTTTCATGTATGCTAAACACTATAGCATACACCTGCAAGAAATGTTGGAATAAGAGATGGAAAAGATGGAAAGCAACAATTGTCTGGAGCAGGCTTGTTGTCTGAAGGTATTATTGTCCTTCTGCACTTTTGGCAGCAGTGAACTCTCCACACAGACGTACCAGCAGAGGCAGGTAGTGTAAAGTTTGTAGGGGCCACACTGGGATTAAATCATGCACACTGACCCCTCCATCTCTGCACTGAGAAACCATTAGCATTTATTTTGAATGCAGACTCTTTGCTCTTCTCCAGTGTTTGTGTGGCCTGATGCACACACAGATTTACGACTTATGAAGCAAACATTATTATTTACAGCAGAGTTTGCTCCCACTGTGTCCTTCAGATGGTTACCTTTGTTTACTGTCTGTCTGGTCTCTCATGATGTGCCGCAACTGTCTGGTGGCAGGATCACACAGAGCATTTGATCACTGTCGTATTGAACAGCTGGAGATGCCGATGCTGTTTTGATATTGCTCATTAAACATCAAACCCAATATTTTTGGCACTTTCAGTTATACAAGGACTTAAAGCTTCTTGCCATTCTTCCTGACATCAAGTTTACTTTAATTCCACAGATTTTCAGGGAACAACTTAATACCCGAATTGTGCTCGTTGCAATGGAAACCTGGTCAGCTGACAACAAATTTAACATTGACGATGACCCCATGGTGACCCTGAAGGAGTTCATGAAGTACAGGAAAGACTTCATCAAGGAGAAATGTGACTCTGTTCATCTCTTCTCGTGAGTATGACGGTTAGGAAAATAATTAAAGTGGGTTTTTTTTTTCCTTATACACTCAGCATCTTTTGATAAAACACCTTTTTCTTTCATCAGAGGGAATCGCTTTCATAGCAGTTGGGGTGGAGCTTCCTATATGGGCGGAGTTTGCTCTCTCACCAAAGGAGGGGGAGTCAATGAGGTGAGTAAAAATTAAATAATTTAAAGATTATGTAATAATTAGTTAAACAATGCAGACAACGTGGAGTTCAATCACAGTCGCCAGTTTACACTGAACACCACCAACACCAACTGTTTTCTCTGATTAAATATGGGATACAGTGCTGTGCAAATACTTGGGCCAACCCTCATTTTTATATTTTGCAATTTTTAACGTGGTCTTGAACAGTAGTTCTCCAGGGTTTCTCAAGGTCTTTCTTTGGACAAGCCTCAATATCATCTGGACAATATCTGATTGGCAACAACTTAATTTTTCAGCATGACAATGATCCCAAACACATTGCCAATGCAGTAAAAGCATGCATGGGTTAAAAAAACAAAGCAAAACAGAAACACACACACGCGCGCACACACACACACACACACACACACACACACACGCACACACACGCCCGCACACGCGCGCACACACACACACACACACACAGTGGATCACTATCAGTCATGGATTGGGCTCCCCAGAGTGCAAACCTCAACAAAATTGAAGCAGTGTCCGATGACCAGAGCTTTGAATGTCCTTCAAGAAGCCTGAAGAATTATTACTGAAGACTACTTAAAGATATTATAAGAAAGTTTGTCTAACAGAGTTCAGGCTGTGTTGAAGAATAAAAGTGGTCATAATAAATACTGACTTTCAAGCTTGATAGAATTATACAGATTTTGTTTTTGCCTTTTTCCTGCAAATGTTTCAGTAAATTGTTGAACTATTTCCAGTTTTCCCACTGAAATAAACAGACATGAGGGATTACTCATTCCTTATGCACAGTGATACATGTCAGTACTGCTCACTTACTCCTGTTTTATCCTAATTTCAATTTTCTTTCATTTAGTTACTGTTTTTTCTGCTTTAAAACAACATTTTCTACAAGAAATCAAATATTCTTAATCTTTTTTCATCATTGATTCACTTCATTCTCTCTTCCTCTTCATTTTTCCATCAGTATGGGAAAACTAATGAGATGGCCATAACCCTTGCACAGTCTCTTGGACAGAACATTGGGATCTTCTCAGACAAGAAGAGGATCCTCAATGGTAAACAGTTAAATCTTAATGATCCCTTCAATAATTAAAAACACACATTTCTGTCATTAGACGACATCTGTAGAATGCATTTTATTTTTTCTTTCTTCTTTCACTCTCTTCATGAGATTTAACACGTGTGTATTTGTTTTTTCTTTTTTTGTTGAGGTGTAATCATTTCCATTCTCATATATCTAGTAAATGCACCCCACAAAAGGAGAGGAGGAATGACTGGCTGGGCACGTGTTACAACCCCGCTCCTATTAGAATAATTAACATTACGTTTTTCTTTTCTCCTCCAATAGGAGAGAAATATCTTTATTTATTCCTTACTTTCTTAACAGAAAAAATATTTTTTGGTTTGTTTGCTCTGTGTTTTTATGTTTTCCTTTTTGGACTTTTCTATATATTTATGCATTTACACACATGCAAATACATCTAACTTTAACCGTTACCTGCAATATGAGGTTAACTATTAAAATATGTGTACAAATACATGTAAATACCCCAATTTTTTTGTCTTTTCATCTTCCTTCTCCAACACTATGTGCTTTTCCATTCTTCTTTTCCAAATCTCCCTAATTTCATTATTACTGTGTCCAATATTTTACACACCTGTACAGTATATATGAATTGCAGGTGTTATTTGTCAATATTGTCAATCTTCCCCCCTCACAATAATAAAGAACACACATTCTTCTTAAAACCCAATTTTGTTGATATCACTTTTTCCAGGTGAATGCAAGTGTGATGATCGCTGGGCCGGCTGTATCATGGATGACATTGGGTAAGTTCATTTAAAAGTGCATTTCCTGATCTCATCTCACAGCTGGAGTCTTGTCAGCTCTCACAGATGCCGATGATTCATTCTCATCAAAGCTTTTTAACAGATTCTGACACAGCGTGGAGTTGGATACAATGTTACCCAGACTATAGGTTAATTTCGTCCACATCCCTGCATGAATATTTACTTAAATATTGCTATAAATGCAGTTATTAATAAGCCTCATCCTGTCTTGTCAAAACTATATGTTTTAATATGTAAACATAAAGTTTACATATGTGTCTCTTACGTATTTAAAACCAATTAAATCTCAAATATCAATCTATGTATCCATTTACTTACATGTATGTCATTCTTTGCTGCGTTATTGTACCTTTATAATTCACCACTAGGGGTCAGTCCATGTTTAATTTCCAGTTGCTATCTTGTTATACACTCAACAAAAATATAAACGCAACACCTTTGTTTCTGCTCCCATTTTCCATGAGATGGACTTAAAGATCTAAAATTCATTCCAGATACACAA
>VVHJ01003965.1:0-10618 GCA_015107715.1 Tylochromis polylepis | reverse complement strand
TCTTCTGCTTTGTGTTTGTGTGGGAGCCCCGTCAAACACCTGTCCATTATGCTAGCAGTGTCCAAGCATTCTTTTTTTTATTCATACCGCGCCCCCCTGCAATGGCTCTGCGCCCCTCCGAGGGGGCACACCCCCCACTTTGGGAACCACTGGCTTAGGGAAACGTGTGTTTTGGGAGAGGCTGTTAGGCACATCACTGCTTACTCTTTTATTTATGCTTGAGTCATTCACAGGTCAGTGTGAAGGGGATTAACATACAAATAAATATTCCTCTGAAAATGAGTGAAAAAGCAGCCAATGTCCAAAACAAAACTTTGAAATGCCACCAGGAAGCCTGGAGAACTATTGGTCAAGACTGTTTTTAAAAAAATTACAGGAAAGTCTGGCTTTTGGAAGCAAAATATAAAGAAATTAGGGTGATGGCTCAAAACGTTTACACAGTACTGTAAATCTATAATAGAACTGTGGCAAGTTTCCCACGATGCATTGTTCATACACTAAGAAGATGATTGTGAAAATAATATCAATATATTTCATATTTCAGGGTCTTTTAACCTCCTAACACCCACCAAGTCAATTGGGATTAGGTTCCTATTTGAGGCAATAGTTTGGAAATCTTATAACAGAGAGAGTTGACTTGTAAAAGCTAATATCCTCCAATATCCTCCTCTTGTTTAAAATATGAGACTGCTCAGTGGTTTACAGGCAACATTATGTAAGTAAGGCACTACTGCTCAAAAGGCAGTATATGTAAGAACAAAGAAGTGGTAAAAACAGTAAGGATTGGAATTTGGGTTAAAAGTTGGAGTTCAGCATGTCTGTAATTATCCTTATTTGTGTTGCAGGAGGGCAAAGGGTTTCCTTTCTCTTTCTTAATTAGCTCAGTGTCTCAATTTTCCTGATAAAGTTATCCACCCCTGCATTTCATTCACTGCCTCTCTGTCAAAGGGCTACAGCTCCTGCACACTTGTAGTCTGATAAACTATCAATACAGACACACAGAGACTCACAATAGACAGGAAACACTACTGCTGCTCTTCAAAAGAATATTTTAGTGCCTCTTCAAAGGTGACTGCATCCAATGGTTTTCCTTATTTTTACTGTCATAGAACAGTAATGAAGATGTCAAACTGTTAGCATATGTGAAATTACATCAAAAATAAAACAAACAAAAAAAAAACCCAATTAAAAACATTAGAGCAGCAGCTTATTTCATCAAATAACAATTAAAGACCCTGGTGAGCTGTTTAGAGTCAGTCTACTGCTGAACATTTAATAATGATTAAATGATGCACACAGCAAGCTCAGATCCCATGACTGTCATCTTTGTTGTCACTGATGTCTGTTCTTTTCTGCAAAGCTATCTTGCCACTTCTCATGCCTTTAGGATTTGCACACACACACAGAGCCCAACAACCCAACAGTATTTTGACTAACACAGTGCTAGCAGAAAATACAGATGGAAAAAAATTAGACATTTGGTTGATAACAAGGAGTTCCATTAGTTCAATATCTAGTCATTGTGTTTCTTGGTTCAAGCAACTGTCTTCCTCTAAGTGTCATCATAGAAGAGTCATTGCATTGTCTGACAGCTGTCACAGCTTCCTACCACTGATGTTTGCGTTCCTTTGTGGTCCCAGAAATAGGTGACGGTTTTTCTTTTCTGGGAGTGATCCTGATGAGAGCCCCCCAAAAGAAAAGAAAATCGGTGTAATTTGTGAAATGTTCAAAGTTTTTGAAATTTTTCACACAACCTGAAATTTAAGAGTTCAGTGGTAAATAAATAAACTGAATTCAAGAGAATAGCACTTGATGATTCCAAGTTCAAAATATTCCTTTTTTAATAGTAGGCTTTAGTACAGTTCTTCACTTCATTCACTGTCTAACTCATGTGTTTTTAGCTCCTGTCCATTTAATCCCACCCTGAGGAGTTTCCAGTACTTTCTACCTGCACAGTCATTCCTTTGTGCCCGGGGGATATTAGGAATAACCCAGGTCTATGATGTTATATAGAGTTAGGGCTGACGTTTTTTTTCACATACACTGCAGTCTGTGAGCCTAATCTAGCTGTCACTAGGCAGGAGATGGGCTAGTCCATATTTAAAAAAACAACAAAACAAAACAAAAAAAACCCCCAAAAAACGCTTGTATTTTATTTTGAAAGTCCTGAACGGAACTTGAGATGGTTGATCGCGCTTACTAAAGCCGGGCTGCTTTCTGAGTGGAGCTGCGGCTCGGCACTGGAGCTTCGGATCGCCGTCAGTAGAAGCAGCTTCGCGGGAGTCTCTGTGTTTGAGCCCCGGCAGCAGAGCGCGGTCTTTTCTAACACGGAACCGCGGGAAACGCGCCGACCTCGGACTGACTGATGAGTGATGATCAAAGGGTGAGTAAGAAGCCGCGGGCTTCATGTGAAACGTGTTTTCTGGACAGAAGGGATGTTTTTTGTTTTTTTTTAACTTAAAGTCTCAGTTAGAAAATGTTTTAGAATTAACTTAAAAAATCATTTTTACAAATAATTTTAAATAAATATTCCTGTAATTACTGCGATTCTTTTGCTCATTCATTTTTAAAATGTTTTAGTTATCTTTTTTTTTTTTTACTTAAATAAGTAGGTACGTACATAACTACAATCAGCTTGGTCTGTTGTAGCATTTTTTTTCTTGCCTTAGTTTTTACCTTTTAAAACGAGGAACATACTACTAGAGCTGTTCTGAATATTTTGTTACATTTATTTTTTGACAGTTTTTTTGCTAATTACTGTTGTTTCTTTCTCTTTACTTGCTCATTATTGAGTTTGGGACCACAGGTTCCACAAAACTTGCCATTTTACCCCTCTTAAAGACGCAGGTTTTTCTTGTCACTTGGCATGACCACTGCAGGCATGGTGAAATGTTCAAAATAAAGTCATCCACAGGCAAAATGAACATAGACTATGACAAGTTTCCTTTTGTTTTCCTTCGTGATGTTGGTCAGCTGCTGTAGACCCCAGAGAGGCCTGTCTCCTTGTGAAACATAAACAGATGGTCATGCAACTCTAGTAATATTGTCATCTGGGATTTGGTGAGAGTGGTGCATCACAATCACTGAGCGCATGAAAATCCATTCACTATAGCTGTGTGTTACAGCTGTGGTCTCTACATTGTAAAATTCAATTCTTTTCCCCATAACTTTATTTTTTAGAATGATAAAATATGAAGTGATTGTATTAAATTTAGGAGAAGTGTCAAGCTTATACTTCCCCATATATCCTAGGGTTTAAGGTGGGATTTGGCAGGTGGAGGTGGTGTAGCGGTGCAGCATAGAAAAGGGAATCTCTTAGAAATAAGACGTGTAAAAATGGATGTTTTTAGTTCCAGTAGACTTTTCTTTGTGCACAGGCTGTGATCAGCTGATCTGTGTCACAAAGAGCCATTATTTCCTTTGATAATAATCTCTTATCTTCTACTCCTGTCCTCTCATTCTTACATTTTTCTTAATTTCTGGGTGTCACACTTTCATGATTTTTTTTCTCTCCCTGATACATGCAGCATTTTTTACACAGCAAAATTCATGTGGCAAATTGCACAGAACTAGAGATACACTGATTCAATTTTTCTCAAAGTGTGATACATATTTTTGCTAGTGTTCTTTCTGATAATTATAACTGACAGCATATAGAAGCAGAAACAAACTTTTCTTCAGCGAAAGATGTTATTTTCATATTAAGATAAATTATTAAACTACAACACAAAACAAAAAGCAGTAAGTTACAAAGAGATGTAGAAAATTAACTGAAAATTAGTTGCTGTACTCCCATCTTATCTGACATATTTTACCTCGCCAAACTTACGCAGGTGCAACAGATTTCTATAACACAACAAATATCAGTTGCATCATTTTGCAGTGTGTTTATAACTTCATCAGATAAGAGGATTTGTCTCTATTTCTCAATAATTGTACTCATAACTGCTTTGAACATTTGCTTATACCGAGGCTGCTGGCTTGTAGGTTGCTCTGAGCTTTGGATAGCTTTACCTTTAGCTACTTTTCCTTTCTTAGCCTCTTTAAAATGTCCATGTTCAGTTGGGCGAGGTTAATTTAAGAGTCTGGTTCGATTTGTTGTTATGAATACTTTTGTGGCGTTCCCCATATGGTTTAATTAGGGAAACTTTTTGTCTTTTCTCCCAGTAAGGAGTTTCCACACCATGGACATGCTAGTGTGTGGCCGTGTGTGTGCATGACTATTTGCCTGTGCCGCTGTACACGTGTTGCACATGCATGAAATGGACTTGCTTAAAAGTGGCCTTACGTGAGGCTTGCTTACCTGCCATTCACCAGGCAGGGCCGATAATCCTGGAGACGGTCCGATTCCGGTCCCTGGTGCATCTCTACAGCTGATATTTGTTGAGCTGTTTGAAAAGTTGTATTTGAAATGATCTGCTAAACATTATTCTGTTCATGATCACTCCTCTTTTGTAGTGCTAGCTGATGCTGAAGCACTGCAAACGCAACTTTGACTGCATCATTTAAGCATCACAGGGATGGGACTGAAAAAGGAATCTTGAGGGTGTAAACAGGCTGTAGGATGTCATTTTCTTATTATTGAGCAAGTATCTCCATGGACCACATCAGCTGGACCACATGTAAAGATAACAGTATTATATATTAACTTGCCTGTCAGATTTTGAATTCGAATTACTCATTTATTGAAGTGTGTGTGAATGCTGTTCGGCCTAGTCTAACTCCTGAATATTCCCAACTGAAACACTTTATGTAATGCTGTGTAGTGGAAAGTCATACAAATGTAAATACTGCCTTATTTCAAGTTCACTCCTAGATTATGTAAAATACAGCGGCTGCATGTACGTACATTTTAACCTGTACTTCTTTCAGTGATTTCAAAATTAGGGTTTTGATTAGCGACAAAATGATCACCAAATTCATTACGACTTGCTCACTAAATTCATAATAATATTGTTCATTTATATAACAATTCTATTATAAGTTATTATTGTAATTAGAGTTGATATTAGTTGTTTGCTAATAGGTCAGTATTGGACTTTATAACAGCCGATATTGCATAGCTTTTCCACTAGAGGGCAGTCTGCAACTTTCCTGTTGACAACACTTGTATTCGGAACCCTACAAACAGAACAACCAGCTGATCCGATTAGAGTCGTGCAGAGCGTAAACAAGTAATCTACGAATTGTTCTGACAATCAAACAAGATTACTTTTAAATTGAATTGTCATAATGTCTTAGTAAAGACTCATAAATAACTACGTGTAACAAATGTTGGGGAAATCTGTTTACGGTTCGTGTGTCTGAAAGAAAAAAAAAATTGCCCGATGTATTTGATTTTTGATATCACCAAGTATCAGTGTTGGGATTGGTTTTAAATCTCATACATCAGTCATGTTCTAATTGGTATTAAGTCCAGTCCATTCCCAGTGATCACGAGAGGAAACACAAGACTGAGAATATTTGGGAAATTAATTTATCTAATTTGTCGGAAAAGAGATTATTTATCTATCTAAATGTCTATATTACAAGTTACACTGAATGGCTTATTGAAGTGCTTTTTGAAATAGAAGAACTAAGAGCAAGGACAGTGTAATCAGTCTATTTATTATTGGAACTTTGTTTTACAAAGTCCTTGAAAAGAGGGAGCATGCAATGGACACGTGATGAACTGTTTTTTATCTCATAAGAAGCCTGTTTGTGCGCTCAGCAGTTGATTTTATTTCACGCAAAGTTAAATGTAATAACTGGGTAGTGCAAAGTTGCACAAACCTGTAGTACTCAGTTATAGTAAATACATAAGTTCTTGTGTAAATATATTGTAGTTAGTTACAAGTGCCTATTCAAACGCATGTATTGAAACTTGAATTGTTGTTGTTGGCCTCCTGCACTCATCTAACTCATCTAAAGTGTGCTGGTCTAAAATGAAGTGTGAGGCATGAGTTCTTTTGCTTTTGGCAAATTCCGAGTTATTCTTTTCACTGGAAATGAGCTTAAATATCAGTTTTCTGAGAAAAGGAGTCTTTCAAAGAATTTCAGAGAAGAATTGATGTCACACATGAAGTGCTACTGAAGTCACTGTCACCCGTGAAAATTATGATGCCATTATGATCAGTGGGTGCATTCACAAAGATTCCTTGTATGAAGAATTCCTCCTAGAGCCGAAATTCTTGGAAATTCTTGGAGTTATAAGATTTTCTAAGAATTTTACCTTAAAGCTGAGAGTGTTTCTTGTAGCAGAAATTATTTGCAAACCGTCTTAGCCCTTGGGAAAAACAGTTTGGTGTGAAAATGATTACTTGCTGGAGGCTGAGGATTTTGTTTTCACCATTTTTAGAGGAGGACTATTTTTTTTGCTTGCTTGTTAAGCCACTTAACACCGACCTATGGATTTTATATTAAAAAAAAAGCCACCAAACTCAAGAGATCAACTAGTTTTATGTCTACACAAAACAGAAAACATAGTAGAGATTGTTAATTTAAATTGTATCTTTAGACACTTTGTTGCTAGCAGCCTGTCCCGAGAACATTTCTTTAGTTAAATCTATGAAAAATGCCCCCAAAATAAAACCGTTTAACAGGCATAAAATATTATTTTTGTACCAGCGAGTTGATTCACAAAGAGGTGTTGGCCAAAAACTTGGCATGTGTCAGCATGGTGTGCAGTGTAAAATGGAAGAATTGAAAAATCCCAACAAAAACCTGACACGGGGCCTGGGAAATGCATCGGGCCCTTCAGTTGATCAGTTGAGGCTGTAGTCTCAGAAATGGTCTCAGTGGAAGGTTGGCTGCCAAGAAGCCATTCTGAGGTGTGCCAAATTACTCAACAACTGGACATAAAATCAATGATAACAGGTCTTATGGGGTTATGAATCCAGATTTTGAGTTTTTGGTTCAAGTCATCAGTATGTATGGAAGATGTTAGGAGAGAGGTACAACACTGAGTATCTACACCCAGCTGTAAAACATGGGTGTAGCAGCTAGAACCCTATATCACACAAGAATGAGACAATGTTCCTCTCCCAGAAGTCTAACTTTTTCTCAGTTTAAACATTTGATATGTTTTCTATGTTTCATTGTGAATGAAAAACGGCTTTAGGAGAATTGCAAATCGTGGCATTCTGATTTGTTTTTACATTTTTTACACAGCATCTCAACTTTTTCCAAATTGGGTTTGTAGATAGCTAATGACATTAACATTAAGCTGTTTAACAGTTGTTGCTTGTGTCTAAAAAAAACAACAACAAAAAAACAAAAACAAAAACCATCCTAAAAATACATCATGTGCAGATGTTTTGACCCACTGGGGGTCATTTTAGGTCAGGAATAATTTAATAATAATAATTCAGCTCTGCTGCAGAGAGGGATTTATACTCTGCACTGCATTAGGAAATACTTGAGATTTTAGTCAGGACACACTGAGTGAACAGATTCTGCAGAAGCCTTAAGGAAAAACGGCATTCTTAATCATGCCATCAGGTACCTAAACTGTGTGAAGTTTTTTTTTTTTTGTTTACTTCTATGTCCCACTGTTGATATGCTCCTTTCCAAAAGCCTGCTCTCTTTGCTGCAGACATATGCAGTTCAGTCTGTTTCTGGGCTTTTGTTGTTTCAGATTTGCTAATTTCTTGTAATCTAACAGATCTAGCACATTGTGTTTTGCCATTATACTCCTGGAGATACATGGTGGGTTGATTAATCTCTGTTTCCAGTTCAGGTGGAAGATCAAATACCAGTATCTGACAGTGCAAAATTAAAAAGGGGTTGAAGGATTTGAAAAGCCCAATAAAACCTCATTAAATTTGGGCTTAGTGATCTGGAAACATGATGCGGTATTTCAGCAGCTAGCTTGTACTACACAAGGGAAATGAGTTTTAAGAGAGTATTATTTTCTAAGTGACAAGTAATTTCAAATGCAAACTTTCCAACAGCTCAAGGAACATCAGCAAACTGTTATTGTGCAGTTTCCCTTGGAGAGAAAACTTCTTCACTAATAGATGGAAAAAAGACAACGTAAAATAACGTAAGGACTGACCAACTGTAAATTTAATTCTTAAATGTAAGGTCCTCGTCCTTTTTAATGTTTTGCAATACAAATCGAAGCATATGAATTTTTTGTTGTTCACATGTTCACTGAAAAAAAAATTGGTGAAGTTTGCAATGATGCCCTGTGTTGGACTGGTGCAGAGCAGCTGTGGTGTTCATGGTCAATATTAGGGTATAAATGTAAGGTAATGAAGCTGAATAGGAAATAGATCTACTTTTTAAATTCCCTTTGTTTCTTTTGTTTTGTTTTTTATAACAGATATTTAAGCTATATGGCATAATATGAGGTTCAGTTAGCTTGACAAAAAAAATTACCTGGTAAAGGCCTACTTCTTATTTGTATATTTTGGGTACATTTCCCTTTTGCTTCAGCATTTACCAGAAAATTTTGTAACATTAGTATCTGTACTTTGACTTAAGTGACTAATGTGTATACTTTTGCCACAGCTGTGGCAGTGTAGGACCGGCACATGTTCACATTTCTAAAGGCACGAATATGAATGGAAAATCAACACTCTCACAAAGATGGATATAAATAAAGAGAAATAAATAAATAGCTTGATTGATAAAAAAATTTCTTTAATCTATATGACGAAGAGTTAGTGAGAAAAATAGCTTCTTTAGACTACATTCAAATTGAATTGGCTATACAGCTATACATTCAATGGTATTTTTAAGGCTTTGTTTTTTGAAAGCGAGGATGTTACTTTTCTCGTCTTTTTAGCAGTGTAAAATTATATGGCCATGGTTTGTTTCTCATCGTAACTATATGCAGGCATTCTGTTTGTCTGATCTATTTGTGCGCGGTTTACTGGGACTAAGAATGAGCTTTTCGAAAGTGCTGGACTCACATTAGCTGAAGCAAGTCAGAGGATTTCTCCTGTTTCCAAATGCCTTCTTCCATCAGCTTGCACAGTAATCATAAATTGTGCAATTCAGTTGGTATTTTGCCACTTATTTTTTTGTTATAATGGGAAACAGTGAAACAAAAAACAGGCCTGACTGCTTCGCTTGTGTTTTGTCAGCTTCATTTTGTCAGAAAAAATAACCCTAGGCTTTCCTTAGCATTATTATATAAAACATTCTTAACAAGGAAGCCATATCCCAACTTTTGGGACTGAAAAAGAAAGCAGATGCACCACACATTAAAAGACTCTTTAGAGCATTAATAAGCATGTTTGGGGCCTGGTACTAAAAAGTTTTTTAGGTAGTGTTGCATCTTCATGGCTATATGGGGGAGTCAATTAAAAAAAAATAAAAAAAAATTAAAAAGTTATATAATGTGGGCAAAAGTTTTGGCAGTGGCACAAAGTTGGTTTTTCATGCACTTTGCCACTTAAGTTTTATTTTGATCATTTTTACATGTTTCTATGATACAATGAAGCACAATCACAGGGATTTCATATGTTTCAAAACTTATTTTGGTAAATAAATAAAAATATAGTTTCGTCGTCTAGTGTAATGGAGCCACTGCCAAAACCTCTGACCATGACTGTATATGCTGTGTTTTATTAGTTTTGCTTTGACACCTCATCTCAAACCACATGAGGGAGAAATGTTTGCACAAACAGTGTAAAGATTCTTCTTCTTCTTCTTCTTCTTCTTCTTCTAAGACTTACCTGTCTGGCAGAATCTGAATTAAACACATTTTGCTGTTCCAAGGTCAGCTCAATCAATTCTCTATAGGCTCATCTTGTTCAGGGTTTATCTATTTATTTCTTCATTTCTGTTCGTGTTATTTAAAGTGGTATACAGTATGACAATGACTAAGGCAGAACAGGCAGGAGAATAAAAAGGGGTGGCTGTAGGGGAGGTAGGGGAAGATGTAATAAAAGGACATTACAAATAGAAATGCATAATGTGTGTATGCATGTGTCCATGTGTGTGTGAGTGTGGGAGAGAGAGAACGAGAGAGTGTCGAGTGTTAGTGTGTCATGAAATGAGGGTGGGAAGCTGCAATAAGGAGAAGGAGGGAGGCCCTAGATGGGGCTCCAGGGGTGGAGTGCCAGAGGTGTCACGGTCCTGGGTCGGTGACCCAGTGGTTTTGAATTGTTATTGTTATTTATCTTGAGTTCACCCTAGGCCAGTCTGTGTGCCGTCATTTCCTGTTTTATGTTGAAGATCTGTGTCTGTGGTGAATGTATTCAGTTTTGGTGTGTGTGTCGTCTGGGTTATTGAGTTCAGCTGTGTTGCCCTCCTGTGTCCGGTCCCCTTATTAGCTCTGTGTATTTAAACCCTGTGTGTTCTGGAGTCGGTGTCGCGTCGTACCCTCAACCCTCATGTATTCTCATCCCGTCTGTGTGTTCCGTCTGCCAGCCTGCCTACCGGTCTTTTGTTCATGTGTGTGTGTATGTTGTTGTTTGGAGAAGACAACAAATAAAGCCACTTAAGTTCATTTCCCACCTCTACGAGTCCTGCATTTGGGTCCACCATTCCGCCTGCCACACAGCAGATCATGACAATTTGGAGCTAAAACTGAAGAATTAAAATAATTTTAATTAACTAAAAGGATAGAAAACAAGTAGAAAACCAAAGTGAGAGGAAATATGTGTCAGTGTGGCCATATTCATCA
>VVHJ01003961.1:0-10520 GCA_015107715.1 Tylochromis polylepis | reverse complement strand
AGGCTTAAAACTTTCCTTTTTGCTAAAGCATATATTTAGGGCTGGACCAGGTGTCCCTGAATCCTCTCTTAGTTATGCTGCAATAGACGTAGGCTGCCGGGGGATTCCCATGATGCATTGAGCTTTTCTTTTCCAGTCACCTTTCTCACTCACTATGTGTTAATGGACATCTCTGCATTGAATCATATCTGTTATTAATCTCTGTCTCTCTTCCACAGTATGTCCTTATCCTGTTTTCCTTCTCTCATCCCAACCGGTTGCAGCAGATGGCCGCTCCTCCCTGAGCCTGGTTCTGCTGGAGGTTTCTTCCTGTTAAAAGGGAGTTTTTCCTTCCCACTGTCGCCAAAGTGCTTGCTCATAGGGGGTCATATGATTGTTGGGTTTTCTCTGTATCTATTATTGTACGATCTACTGTACAAATATTAAGCGCCTTGAGGTGACTATTGTTGTGATTTGGCGCTATATAAATAAAATTGAACTGAATTGAATTGAATTGAATTGAATTGAATTGGCTCTCGTCCACAGCGTCTTTGTCCTGTCTTCCTCCCCTTAGCTTCAACCAGCCACGGCAGATGGCCAGGCTGTCCTGGAGATTTCTTCCTGTTAAAAGGGAGTTTTTTCCTTCTCACTGTCACCAAAGCACTTGCTTATAGGAGGTCATCTGATTTGGGGGGGTTTTCTCTCTGTCTTCTCTGTATTATTGTAGGGTCTTTACCTCTCAATATAAAGCGCCTTGAAGCAACTATTGTGATTTGGTGCTATATAAATAAAACTGAATTGAACTGAATTTTCTACATTATTGCTTAGCTTTGAAATGACCTTCATGTTTTATTGTCATACTTTTATTGTTATTTTATTTGTATCAATTTTATTACTTTTAACTGGCATGTTTGATAGTAATATTTTTGCAGTATAGGAGTACTGGAAACTAAATACAGCAGTTTTTGCTTTTTATTGCTGTTATTGTTTTCTTAAAGTTCATGCAGTTTGTGCTGTTGAAAGTTCTCCTTTTATTTCACAACTACAGGCTGGTTTAGAAAGCATGGAAGTGTTTGATCTGCTTTCAGAACAGGTGTAACCTGTCTTCTCTGGAGGACTTTTGTGAGACGAATGAAAACCCAGCATGTGAGTTCAGCTGTGCACACTAATGATATGTTTGGACACTTTTTCCAGTTTGTTGGTTTCAGAAAGTTGTTGTTTTTTGGGTTTTTTTGAGAGGTTTGGTGAGAGAGGATTTCAGATGCTCTTTGAAGGTACTACAAGCACTTTGAGTGAGGAATACTAATTTAGTACTCTTTTGAGACCTGGGGTTTTTGCTGAGGAACAAAGGTCTACTGACACACACTTTGTAAACTGGAAGATGTAGGATCTTGGATTCCTGGAGCTGGAACCATAGGAACTAGAATCAGGATATCTCAGCCTTTATTGAGCTGATTCAAATCATATATATATATACCTGAAATGTATCAGTTAAAACAGTGTCAGTATGAATACCTTATAGGTTAAAAAGCTATACACAAAAGCTGCCATAAAAATAGCAGCTGTAATGATATTTGCCTGGTATTTCATGAGATTTCTGAAGTCTGATTACCTGCTGATACTCCCCTTTCTTATCAGTTGTGCAAGCTAGCCTGAACAGAAATAGTCTGCCATACCAGTTACCTCTTGTGATACATCTATATAATCCAGTACAACCTTTCTGAGGACTACAACGTTCACATTTTTTGTTGTTAATTGTAAATTTTTTAGCACAGTAAATATAATTAATTTTAACAGTATAATAGTCTAGTATAATATTATCAGTATACTTTCAGTCCAGTGCAAAACCACCATAAGCTATGACAAAGGACAAGTAGTCAGCTGTCGGTGTTGGGTTGTATTGCAACTCAGCTCACTGGAGACTGGGGACTGATAAGCTGTCTCAGGTCCCCAGTCTGATAATAGACCAGAGCTCAAGTAATGATAGGTAACATTTGTCGTGGCTGAAGTACTGGACTGCAGATGCTAAAACATAAATATTTCCATCCTTATTGCAACTGTCTAAAAAGAGATTTGCTTGCAAACAAAGCAGTTACACTGTGAAGAGGGAAATGAGTTTGGATTTGGAAGGGTACAGGCAAACTGTAGATAGTAATGAACAAACCATTAAAAAAAAAAGCAAATTCCTACCATGGCATAGTATTAATTTGGACTGTGGGAAAACTATCTTCTTCCAAATAAACTCAAAATGTGCAGGCTGATGAGACAGCATTCCACCTTGGCATGAATCCCACTTGATTCTTGAGTGGCCAGACTCTTGCTGAATGTCACTAAGCTCCTCTCATTTCCATATTTCCTGTCTTACTTTCATTGTTCATATGTAAAGGCAGTGAAAAGGCAATAATAATTTCAGAAAGGAAATAAATGAAAGCTGCAGACACACAGGTCCACACCCAGATAACTCATTAGATACTCGGAACAGTTTTCAGTTGATTCCATGGTTCTGTCTGCTGCATGCTTATTTTTGCTGGTGTAATATTTTGGGAGGATGCATATAAAAATAACCTTGCAATGCAGTCGGCATTAACATTGTAGATTTCCAGCCTTCTTATCTGAAAGGCACAGAGAGCATTCTTTAAGCAACACAGCGGGGAATATAAAAAAAAGCTTCAAAATTTCAGTCGATATTTAAAACATATTGTGTAGAAGCAAATCAGGTCCAAATATAGAAACAGAGAAACTGAGTGTACCTTTACATTGTCTTCATAATTTTAAATCTTTATAGTGCTTATGTTTTCATGTTAATAATTAGCTTAATTATATTGCAACTACAATTATGACTGCATAAGTGCACAACCTCAGTATTACTTTGGAGGTTTATTTTTGTTTGTTCCACCTATAAAACTGAGAAACTTTAGTTTTTAGATGACCTCAATTTTTAAAAGGTTTTATAAAGAAAAAAAAAGCAGGTTACAAGAAGCAATACGGATGGCAGCTCAATGTCTTATCTGGAAACATAGTAACAGCCTTGGTCTGAGTGCAGAAACGGTTTGCCATGGATTTGCTGGAAAATATCACAACAATTTCCACTCTACCACAGGTGGATGCTATCATTGCTGCAGAATGAGAGCACTGAGTAAAGTTTGCTTGTATTTCTTCTCCGGCAGAAACATTGCCAAACAAATGGTGCATGGCCTCAGTTTACAATGCAGGTATAGTTGAAGCAGTAGGTGTAAAGTGGAGTGTGAGAAATTTTGATTCTGGCTCCATTTTTTATATAATTTGATCAAAACATAAGCATAAATGTAGCCCTAGCTTTCATAAATAATCCCATCTATTTGTATAGTAGGCTTCAATTTCTTATGCTATTGTTTTTCCATCCCACTGCAATCTGACCACCTGCCTTCAAGGAGCCTATCCCTGAAATGATGTGAGAGGAGAGGGGTACACCCTGGACAGGATGCTAGCTTTTCACAGGGCTAACACACAGAGACTGATAACCATTCATGTTCATATCCACAGCTTTAGCTAACATGCATGTCTGACATGCAGGCACACTGAAAACATGCCAAACTATAATTTAACCAAAACAAGTAGTGTATCTTTAAATACAGTCAGTTCGCATTTTCCTTCTCATACTTTCCTAAGAGGAATGGGTCTTTAAGAATATGTTTCTGATAATTAGTTGCCCCTGCCTTGATAGTCTTGCCTTAATGACTGCTTGTTTTCACCGAGTCCATTAGATGAATTTCACTTTGTGGGATGGTATTAAAGCCTGCTGTCCACGGCAGCACCTGCAGTTTATGCAGTCATGGCCATGCCTTTCTCTCTCCATGTGCTTTAAAGCATGAGGAAATGATTTTCCTACCTAACTCTAGCATGTAAGCAAAGAGAGCAGTATTACCTAAATCCTCTAATCTTGACTTGTTGAGATAAAACGCTATGGCCACTCACAGATAAAATAAATGTTTTGATTAACTTGTAGTATTGTTGCACTCCAAGATCTAGCTGGGGTAAAGGGAAACCTTAGAGACTTTGACAACTTTGACAACAAAGGTTGTCAGACTCCCCCAGTTAACGGTCCATAGAATTCTTTGTGGAGGAGATTCCAGGAGAAACACCAGCACCACACCAGTGACAAGGTGTTGGGGAACAACAAAGCTGATCCAGGACATCTCCAGCTCATAATTAAGAGGATTTGAAGGTGAAGCTACTAAGATCCTTAGCTCCAATTAACAAAATACAAAAGTCTTGTGGAGTTCATGCCTCATTTTGTTGAAGCAGCTTTGGCAGATATGGGTCTGTCATAATATCTGGACTCATTGATTTTTTTTTTTAAAAATTTGTATTTTTTGCATTTGTTAAGCACCTTACAAACAGGACTTTTTTTTTCAATTGTTTCTCATGAAACCCATCTGACTATATAGTCTTGATCTCAGTCCACAATATTTCCTGCAGGACTTTGAGGAAGAGGCCCAAATAGAAGATTCTGCTCCATTTGGCCATGGCAAGTGAGAGGGTTTAATACTGTCTGCAGTGTGTTGTGTTTAATAATAAAATTTACATCTGAATTATTTAAGCTTGAAAAATTTATATTTGAGCTGACATCACATGAGTAGTTTTTGCCTCTTGCTGAGGGATGTGTTTACCCTCACAAAAATATAGCAAATGGAAAACTTCCATAACAGCATAGTGATTTTTCCTAAGAACATTTTCCACACAGACTAGGCAAACAAGAATTCCCTTTCTGCTGTCTCCAAGGAACCCTTCCAAAATGATCAATGTGCTTTACTCGCATGTCGTACCTTTCATACGATGCAGGAAAAAAAGAGCATGAACGATCATTATATCTTATTAACAATATATTTCCACTTTGAAAGGGCCTTTAAGCTACAAAATTCCACTAACAGTAATTGCCAACAATTAAATTGTTGTCAGTAGTCTCAAGCGTGCGTTGCAAGTAAGTGGCACATGGATCCATCGCACTACAGCAAAAAGTCATTATCTGCCAGAGAAATGAAAGCAAAAGACAAATTCTCAGTTCATTAATTCTCAGTTCTCCAGCTACCCTTGTGTCTTTTTCTTGTACGAAAGAGGGAAGTAGGACTACAGGTGCTTAGTCAGACAACACTGTGTGCTTTTGAATACAGATAAAGTTTTTTTTGAATGTAGTTTTAAAATCGAGTTTTGTGTTTAGAGTTTTCAACGGGTGGAAAGTTTAAAGAAAAGTGTTCTATTAACTGTGAAAAAGTGCAAAAAGTTTAATTTTCTGAAGCGAAGAATTACTTTGAAATTCAAATGCAAGAGAAGATTTACGCTGCATCTTAAAAGCAACTCAGCAGGAGCAGGTAATCCAAAGGCAGCATAATAAAATAAAAGGAACAAAAGCATAATGGACTGTTCCTCCCAAAGAACAATAAATTACCTTGTATCAGAGCTATAACAGTACAACTATGAATTTTTAGAATAAGTAATGCACAAAAAAGAATGTGTTAAAATGGCAGTGTTCCCTTTATTTTTTGTGACTATTTTGCTGTGATTAAAACATTTTGCTGACTTTTTTACTCATGTAGCGGCCTTGTTTGCCCAATTTACAGCCACTACTGTGTAAATGCAATGCCTTTGAAAGTTTAGAACTTTCAAAATAGGATTACCTTGATATTAAAATACCTTTAAGCATCTCTTTTTAACTGTCTCTTTATCCAGCTTTTTTCAAGGTACCCGCATTACACTCACAGTGTAATTCATAGCTTCTCTTCACACATCCTGTTAACTCCTATTGGCTGCTGACAACTCAGCTGGCTGTACGTACATTGGGACAAAATTTCTTCAGAAATTTTTATTTAGAAATTTAAAAAATATATATTTTTCAAAATGCATATTTGTCATTTCATTGTGACAGACACCATGCAAGTGATTCAATATTTTACAACAACGTTAGTGTGTTTTAATATTCAAACAGCACTTTTTTTTGACACAGGGCCAATTTCATGGCACCTTGAGGGGAAAAAAATGTTTTTATTGTCACTAAATGGACTCTTCTTGTCATTTTTTGTAAAGCTTGGGGACAAATGGCTGACAGGATGAAAACCCGAGAAGACCTTTGATCCTTTCACAGGCAAGCAGAGTGTGATGGAGGAAGGCAGGGTGTCTTTTTTCCTGAACATTTCCTGTAACCGAATGAAATGATTAAACCTGACTAACAGGCATGTAGAGGAAATCTATTTAGACATATAAAAAATAGGCTGATACCAGTGCACATTTTGATTGAAAAGAAAATATGCAATAAAATAAACTGTTTGCTACCTTTCTGCATTATGGTGTAGGGAGCACAAAGTCAAAACTTATAGTGTGGGGTTCCAGTCAAAGATGGTTTGTACTTCTGCGCTGTGAGGAGTCATGTACAGCAGGGGTTCACAGTATATCCCAAGATGTGTCTTAGTTGTCCTGCAGTGTCTTAGTTTTATCTTGCAAAGTTCTCTTTGTGTCTGCTGCATTCGGCAAATGCCCACACACCTGCTGTGAAGCCATATCCTATAAATATGTAATGGTCTCTTAAGCTGAGGGACCAAACACTAAACTATATTTCATGCCAAAAGAGCAATAAAATAGTTATATATGGTCATTTTGTAATGTTGGATTGTTCAAGTTAAATTAAATCAGCCTATTGTGTATTGTATATATTTAAATTGTGGTCATTTGTTGAAATGCAGCAGGACACATACCTTTTGTGAAGCAGCCAGTATGTATAGGCAGTTATGGCAATAAAGCTAAAGCAGTTTTCATTTCTGTGACTGTCAGCAGCTGAAATATCACTTATTTCACCCAAATTCTGGTTATAAAATTACATCCTGCAATTGAGAACATTACTGATCAATCCCATTTAGTGCTGAGGTTTTGTGGCTAATCCTTTTTGTGAAATATGCACAGCTTGCGAATATTATCCTGTGGTGTTATGAAATAACGTGATTTGCATGACTAAGTATTCAAGTCACTGCCTAAAGATTTTCTCCTCCTCAGTGGAACAAAACACTCCTCATTTTATAATGACAACATTAATCCAAATAGTCCAACTAGTTAGTAAAAATCCATGGCATTCACACTTTCAAAGCAACATCCAGGGAGGAAGTGTAGTCCCTATTTGGAATCTTCCTGTGTGATAACAGGCAGACTGTTTGTGGTTTTTTTCCCGTCAGTATGAAGTGTCTAAGATGAAAGTGCTGAAACAGAATAGCTTGTCAGAGAGCTGACACCCTGGCAAAACCAACAACAAAGAATAGCTCCACTGAATATGTGACTGCTCAACAGCATTTTCTTGTAGGTACTCAGAAAAAGTGTTTCAAAATAATGTACAAACTAGTTGAATATCAGGGAAGGGACCCCTCCTGTTACCTCTCACTGAATTAGCTGTACTAAGTCTTCACTTCAAGCCCAATTCATCTCCCTTAAGAAACGGGTTTGTTGCTCAGTGTGGAAAATGTCTGTCATGAAGTTATAAATGTCTAGATATAAAGTACTGTGCAATAGTCTCGAGTTGCCTCTCGTCAGTTTATATTTTGCTTCTAAGGAGTCAGACTTCCTTTTCATTGAACACTGGCTGCTTTTTCACTCACTTTTAATCCAGACTTTGTAGCTGACCATTTTCAGAAGAATGTTTTTTGTTTGTTAATCCATTTGACACTGACTACTACTACTACTACTACTACTACTGACCTTTAAGTATAAAAAAGCATTTAACTTGGCAACCAAGCAATTTTAAGCTGTATCTTTAGGCTTTGTTGCTAGCAGCCTCTCACAAGAAACACAGAATTTTTTTTCCCATTTCCTTAGTCTAGTCTAGTCCTAAGTGATTATTGTCAAAATTGAATGATTTATAGTCACAGAAAAGTACCATCAGATTTTAATCTACCTGGAAAGTGTCTCCTTGGCTGCAGCTTCATTTTCCAGCATGACAACGATCCCAAACACACTGCAAATGCAGTAAAAGCATTCCTAAGTAGAAAAAAGCACAATGACATACTATCAATCATGGATTGGCCTCCTCAAAACACGGACCTCAATATTATTGAGGCGGTGTGGGATTATTTTGACAGAGAACAGAACAAAAGGCAGCCAACATCTTTACAGTGAGCAATGATGTGTGATTAAATTTTAATGCTGTTAATTTAATCTGATTGTAACCCGGATTAAAAAATTCATAAATAGTAAAAAAAAAAAATAAGTGGAGTCTAAGAATATAAAAGGTCAAAGTTCATGTAAAATGATTAAAAACATGTGTACATTGTTTAAGATAAGTTATCTTTCTTTTGGTGTGAAATGCTTGTGAAAACTGTATTTTTCTATGGGGATAGGGTTTGTGAAGGTAACACAGGGTGGAGGAAGAGAAGGAAAAAAGGAGCGCAAGGAGAAAGGAGTTTGTGTGTGAAGGACACGGAGAGCTGCTGGAAAAGTTAGCTTTTTAGCTGTCCTATACCAGCTACAAGAAGGGGAGCTAAGGCCGGTTGCATTTGCCAGCAGGAAGCTAAGTCAGTCTGAGAAGAGGTACCCTATACACCAGCTGGAGTTCCTGTCATTAAAGTGGGCTGTGGTGGATTGCTTTCATGACTATCTGTATGGGGCGCGCTTTACAGTACTGTTAATAATCCCCTGACTTATGTTTTGTCTACGGCAAAGCTCAATGCCGTGGGACACAGATGGTTAGCTGTTTTGTCCACGTATGACTTCGATGTCCATTATAGACCAGGCAAGCACAACATAGATGCGGACATCCTCTCCAGAAACTTTGACACTGACACTGAATGGGAGACTATACCAGAGGCAGCTGTTAAATCCATCTGCAAAAGAGTACGCGTGTCAGAAACCCCAGAGTGCCCCACCAGATGTGTTGACCAAACTGGGGCTTCCCCAGAATGCATCCCAGACATCTATGCATTTCCCCTAACAATGGAGTTACAGTCCTTAGAACATGTCTCAAAAGCTGATCTCGCCCAGGCACAGAATGACGATCCAGTCATTGGTCCAGCTGTCAAAGCTGTCCAACAGAATCAATGGACAGGCAACAGGCCAGAGCTGTCACTCCTGAAAAGAGAGAAAGATAAACTGATCCTACTGAGTGACAATCTGCTCTATCGCATCACCAAACGTCACTCAGGGGAGGAGGTCCGTCAGCTAGTCTTGCCAAAGATATATCATGACGTTGTGTTGAGATCAGTACACAATGACTCAGGACACCTCGGCATAGAGAGAACTCTGGATTTACTCCGTCAGAGGTTCTTCTGGCCAAAAATGTTGCAAGACACTGAGCAACATATCAAAAGATGTGGTGAATGCATAACGCGCAAGACTCCTGCCCAGAGAGCAGCACCACTCCACCAGATCTCCAGCAGTGGCCCTATGTATCTCATGTGCATTGATTTTCTCTCAATGGAGACGGATTCCAGGGGCATGAGAAATGTTTTAGTGGTCACCGATCATTTTACATGCTATGCCCAGGCGTTCCCGACCAAGAACCAGACGTCTAAAACAATGGCCAAAACCTTAGTGGATAAGTTTTTTGTCCACTACGGTCTACCAGCTCATATCCATTCTGACCAGGGATGAGACTTCGAGAGTTGCCTGATTAAAGACTTATTGAAGAATATGGGGATAAGAAAATCACGGACTACCCCGTATCATCCACAAGGAGACCCTCAGCCAGAGCGGTTCAATCGAACGTTGCTTTCAATGTTGGGTACTCTAAGCACAGAGAAGAAACGACAGTGGAGCCAACATGTCCCTTATTTGGTCCATGCTTATAACAGTACAAAATGTGATGCAACTGGTTTTTCACCATATTTTTTAATGTTCGGTCGTGAAGCCAGACTGCCAGTAGACATGTGCTTTGGGATGACAATTGACAAAGCTGAGGAAAGTCACTCACGCTATGTCTCAAAGCTCAAAGAAGACCTCCGTCAATCCTACAAGCTAGCATCCGAGACAGTGGACAAAGTCCATCAAAAGAACAAAAAGAGTTATGACAAGAGAGTTGGTTTCCAGTCTTTAGAAATAGGAGACAGAGTCCTATTGAAGAACTGGGGTCTCAAAGGGAAACACAAGTTGCAAACAAGATGGAGTCCAATACCTTATTGAGTTGTTGGAAAAATGCCCAATCTTCCTGTCTACCAACTGAAGAGAGAGAATGGAAGTGGTCGCCTGAAAATAGTCCACCGAGATCACATCCTTCCTATTGGCCAACATGTGAAATTGCCAATCTCTGAAGGAGGCCATAACTGTTATGACAGACAAAAACCAAAAGTCAAGATGCCAAAGCAGGCCATAGTTGTGTCTGACCCTCAACTGTCACAGGATTCTGATTCGTCCTCAGAGAGTGAGTACTATGACCCTCAGAGATGCTACTACACTCACGAAAGAGTGAAAGAAGGATTAAGACATATGTCTGTGAAGGTTCTCATTCATCCAGGTCATGGTAGTCTAAGGAGCTTGGAAAGAAAAGCGTCTGGACTTCTCTAAGTTTCTTGAAAACGTTTCACCTCTCATCCAAG
>VVHJ01003958.1:9167-19255 GCA_015107715.1 Tylochromis polylepis | reverse complement strand
ACTCTCCGTGTGTGTGTGTGTGTGTACACACACACACACACACACACACACACACACAGATATACACAATGACTTGAAGTACTGTCTCATTTTAATCTGTCACAAAAGAAAAATAATTAAAAATGTTTCTGAATTCAAAATAAGATTAGATCAGGTTCAACTTTATTGTCATTGCACACATGTATAAATACAGGGTCACGAAATCCAAATGTATGGATACATTGAGTATTTGCATGTCTGATATGAGCAGTAGTGTCCTTGGTTTGCATTTTTCCTTGCAGTATGTCGGTCAGTTCTGCACTGCCACTGTCACTTCTGCTGCTTTGTGTTCTGGCTGCCATCCAGTCCACCGCTCACAAACGGGTCACTGAGAATTCAGTGCGAGCTCGTTTCCTTGACCTCTTTTTTTTATATATATATATATATATATATATATAGGGAGAGAGAGATGACAGTCTATCGAAATCAAACAGGAAGTGGGCAGTGATAACTGAACCGGGAAACGCACATGCACAAATGAACCTGATCTAGGGGAAGTGACATGAGAGGAGGAAAAAAACAAACACTAAGAGAAGAACTAAACTTGAATACAACCAGGAACTAAAGGCTACATACATGAAGAAGCCCTGCAACAGGCTGGTGACCTGTCCAGGGTGTACCCTGCCTCTGACCCGGGGCCCTTTGCTGTGTGTCTTTCCCTCATTTCCCTGTCTCCCTTAACTGCTCTACCATTGAATAAATGCCCCCCCAAAAAGTTACACCAACAAAAGTCCATAAACTCAAAAACATAACATGACATATGCAGGTACACTTTGCTGCCTGCTGAGAGCACCCATTCCCCTCTCTTTCTGTTAGTGATCTGTTATTTTAAAGATTTATTTGCTATTTAATTTACAGATTATTCATACAAGATAGAAGTATGGTAATTAATAATGCTATTTGATTATAAATTAAGATGGCATCTAAAGTACTTAAAATACTAATAGATGTTTTATTTTTTGTTCTTTCTGCAGACCAGTAAGATAATACATGAGGCCTGTAAAAGACTGACCTACTGGCCTGCGGTGCTGTCTATATATAGTAAATTATGCGCTATAGCTTTACAAATGTGAAGCCTATACAAATGTGGCTGAATCTGAATGGTGATACCAGCCTCCTAAAGAATCTTGGTTGCATGCAAAGCAGCTTTGGCCATTTTTCGTCAGAGAAACCAACCTACTTTGGATCATTTTATAGGAACTGTCAGTGACACATACTCCATGGAAAAGGTGGTTTTCACCGCTCGTCTATTAAAAGACAAATGGGAAAAACACTGGAGGTTGTGGGACTGTTACTCACAAGAAACAGACACTGATTGTTACATTGCGCATCAGTGCCCAAACCTCAGTGTAATAAACTGTGTGTCTCTTATATGTGCTGTAAACCAAGAGAGACCTCACATTCTGCCCCAGAACAGACAAGTGAAAAACAAAAACAAAGACAAGACCGTGCTGGCAATGTGTTAGTCCAAATTGGCAGGTAATAGCAAAGCAGGTTTCAGATTTCACACCGTCCGCATTTATCAGAAAAACTAGACTTTTGGAAAAGATTTTCTGGTTTGTTTGTTTTTTCCAGAGTCAGTTCTTAGATATAATAAACAGCCTCCACACACTGTAATGGCACACACGAGATTACAGTCTGTGTTTGCTCTGAGCGCGACAGAGAGGCTAGGTGTGCCTGTTTTATTTCTGCACTCAGTGATCATATAAATGAGTCCCATGTCTCTGATACAAAGCTCTATTTGTTTTCTGATCCAGCACGTCCAGAACTTCCTGCTACAGGTGTCAGGTAATCGGCTGGAAACAGCTCTGTTTCAGCTGGCCATCTGTGGGGGATCCCTGGCTGTTCCACACGACCTATTGCCCAGAGACAA
Organism: Tylochromis polylepis; assembly: GCA_015107715.1. Lineage (NCBI taxonomy): Eukaryota > Metazoa > Chordata > Actinopteri > Cichliformes > Cichlidae > Tylochromis > Tylochromis polylepis. The sequence continues at coordinate 17,343 of VVHJ01003958.1, read as the reverse complement.
GACCTCCAAACCCACAGAAAAAACTAAACCGGAGGACAAATCCACCAAATCTCTCCCAAGTGAAGGTTTCTAATGCAAGATGTTTCTGACACACATATTAGCTTAGCCTGATAATACCTAATAAACATGAATCTGTTATATTTTTAAACACATTTCTGCTCTGTATTTCTCAGCCAAACTGAAGCAGTATCTGAGGGACAAACTGGCTGCTCAGAACTCGGCTATCACTTTGGCAAACATCGCTTCCTTGGAGAAAAAACTGTCTGAACACTTCCACTTGAAAGACTTCCTGTCTTTAGAGAAAGGCAACTTCCTGGAGTTTTTGGTGAAAAACATTCAGGTAGTTCTCTCATTTCTGATTTACTTTAACTCTGCAAATCGCAGGTATGACACCAAATTACCAATGCAAAAGAATTCGCAGTCGTAATAATGACTAATAATCCAAATTCCGTGTCTCTCGTCTGCTTGTGCGCAGCTGCTGCAGGACACAGTGGGGTCCAGCTTGATTCTAGACAGCAGCATGGAGCGAGCCGGCAGCGGCTTCAGACCCTCCAAACAAGATGTGTTTGAGTTCATCAAACAGTGCGGTGATGTAGCCTCCACTGATCCAGATGAAGTGAGTCATAAAAACAGACACAGAAACAGCACCCCTTTTTTCACAGCAGATGTTCTAAAACTACATTGCAACTGTGTTTCCTTAGCTCTCCTACATTGAGTCAGCGCTGAGGTCTCACTATGGGGTCCGGGACAGTCGCGACTTGGGGCATGGTCCTCTGCACAGGCTGGCTGACCTGGTCCAACGCCAAAAAGCGCTGGCTGGAGGAGGACTGAGCCCAGTCTGCTATGAATCAGCCCTGTTTGCCAAACAAGGCAAATCAAGGTTAGAAGACTATCGCCAGACAGACATCGCTCAGCTGATCTAGAAATGCACTTCAGTAAATGGGAGGGATTTGCAGTGTTATGCTTTTTCTTATTTTTATTGTGCGTCTGTGAGAGTGGTGGAGGCAAAAGCTCAGCCTTTGTTTTGTTTTTTCTTTTACCTCTGGCACTGTGTGTCAGTGAGAGGCTCCACCCACCTGCTGTTCAAACCTTCTGTTTGTGAGGAGAAGCTAATTAGAAGAAAGTTATCTAAAAGGGACAGCAGCCTTAAATGGAGACGAGGGGAAATGGCTTGTTTCAGGCACGCTGTACCAAGGCTTAGTATTAAGATAAATAAGGATTGCTATGAACTCGGAATCATACAAAGCTACTCTTCTTCAAGAATAAATATGTAGAGCTGGAAGTGAGCATACCAGGTTCCCTTTAAAATGAGAAAAACCTAAAGCAGCTAAAGCTGAGCTTTTACAAAGTCCCTCTAGAAGCACGTCTCACTGCTTCCTGTAGCAGCCTTCTCTAAACGTGCCGAGGTACTTGTTTGGACACCTCTCTGGAGGAGTCTCTGAATTGACTTGAATTTCAGTGGTCACTGGGACATAAAAACCGTCAAATTTGCTGATTTCCCTTTTCTGCTGTCAGTGATACTTCACTGCCATCTTCGCTGTTACAGAAGTCTCTCATAGAGAATTGTGTACTGTATTTGTCTCCTGTATTGTTTCAGGCTCAGGAGCAACATATTCCATGATCATAGTATCTTATTCATTTCAAGCCCTGACAACTAGAGACATAATCTTTTTCTTTTTTTTCAAATTAAACAAAGGATTTTTTTTTTTTATAGCATGTAGCTGAATAATCACAGTCTTAGTGGTTCACATTATGGGACAATGAATGATTTAAAGATAAACTCCCCGTCATTTCACAGGACCCATTTTCATGTCAGTTTGCCTTTATCCTTCTGTCTTTCACATCCATGAACAGTGCTGAAGGTGGATTTGAGTCAGTGGGTCAGCTCGGTGAAATGTCCAAGGACCAGGCCCTGGCCAGCTTGCTCTCCTGCCCTCTGCTGGAGGATTTAAGTGAGTGGAGCCAGTGGGAGCTGATCTTTAAACCCCTTCACGGCTCCCTCAAGGAATTCATTGAAAAAAATGCAGGTAGGCACGAGGCATATTGCTTTGAACGTGACCATTTTTAGAGTCTTTCAACTCCTCTGTTTGTTCATGATAAAATGTGATGTATACTGCATTCCTGAGTCAGCTGACTTAGGCATGTTGTACAAAGCACTTTGAGTGCTTAACTGGAATAGAAAAAACTGGTTCATATACAAGGTGTCACATTTACCGTAAACCTTTTGCAATGAAGGGTGTAAAATGAATTGATAAAACGGTACGTCATACAGTCATACGGGTATATGTGTAGACTGAATCCTTTTTACCTTCTACCATTCAGTTCAGCTCATTTTGCACAAACAAAGCCTTGTTTAGGTACAAAGATATAAATAAAAAATGTTTGTTTCTGCTGTCAAAAAGTGCCAAACGTGTGCAGAAATCATGTTTGATCATCACATTATGTCCACAAGAGGGCAGTCGATACAAGGTGACATGCAACTAACTGTACAAGTGCACTCATTTCAACATAAACATGACTACACATTGTAAAATAAACAGAAGATTAGATTAAGTTACATACTGTAAAATGAATGTGGAACACTCAGAGTGAGCACTGCTGTGACTGTGTTGTTATATGGAGAATAAACGCCAGAGATAAGAATTCTGGAAAGTCAGTATGGATATTAGAATAAAGACAGAACAGTTTGAAAGCAGCTGACTCACATTCTCGCAGACATCCAAAGTCTCAATGAACACGTCCATTAAAGCCTCATCGGACAAGCTGTGATAAAGTATTTACCAAATCAACAAGAACTAAAACTAAGGCTGTCTCATAACTTTACAAGACCATTATCGTTAGTTACTTAGTTACTTTATTTTATTTTAGTTAATTAAAATGCTTTCTAGTTTTAGTTCACAGTTTAGTTTTAGTTAACTAAATCACATTTATTAAGACATACAGAATCTTGCGTCTCTTTTATTGTTCAGTGTTGGAACAGTTAAAAAAGCCAGCAACCACTAAAGCAGCGGTTCTCAAATTTTAGATGACTGAGTACTAATTTGATTACATGATGTTTTCAATATATGACTATCATTGCGCTAAATGCATTAAATAGTGACTATGACTATTACTATAGTCTTTTCAGCATATGGAAAACCTAAAACCTGACAGCATTGTCTTATTGTGGCTAAAGCAGTACCTTTTGGGGGGGATGAATGCACTGTAATGTAAGAACTGGGATAAATAAAAAATCTTCATCAGTGAATAAGTCTTCCATATACAAATGCAAGTGACTGTTTCATCTGATACATCTTAAGGTTGGGCGATTGGACGAATTTATCTGCCATCGACGATGGGCTGAGCCTTTCACCGATCGTTTTTACAAGAGCGATTTAATTATTTATTTATTTCCCCACGAGTAAGTTTGCTAATAATGTTGGTTGAAGTTAAGAGAAGCAGTCAACGGAAAAAAATAATAGCGCTGTTTTAACGGCACCCTCTTCCAGCTGCGAGCAGATGCACCATCCTCAGAGTGCGCCCGAATGCAGCGATTCATTTACTCAAGCTCAGAACAGAAAGAAAGAAAGAAAGAAAGGCAGTAGCCTATGTTCAGAAAACCCCCCCAAAACATTTTATTTAAATAAAAAAAACCAATGGTGGGGAGGGAAACAGAGAGAAACTGGCTTCTTTTTTCCACTGTAACCGTGTTTACAGGCCGTTCCAGTGTTTATCTCTTACACACTCGACCAAACAAAAAGTAAGTTAAAAATCAAAATGTCTCTTCCAGCGAACATTAAAAAGAAAAAAAATCTCCGACGTAATGTTAAGTCTTTTGTGCGATTTGGAGCATCTCAAAGAAATAAATAAATAATCCAAAAAGTAGCTATATTTGTTGGAGTGAACAGTTCAGTGTTGTCATTATTGTGCTTAAAATTGTGGGTCTTGTATTCAATTGCATGTTTGGAGATCTTCTTTTGTGTGGATCCTTCTCCCCTGCATGTTGGGGGGGGGCTGTAGTGTTTCATTGCAGGCTCACACCATGGGAGGATTTTGGCTGTTTTCCTGTTTATGTAGAGATGTACACTTTTTATCTTTATGAGCCCACCTGTGTTTATGTTGGGTAAAGGTCTGATGACCCTTCTGTGATGGGGGATGCTGTCACGATGCTTAGCCAGGAAGTCACGTACACACACACACTCATTCACATGCTCACACGTGCACATACATACACAGTGCCTTAGCTTTTACGACACACCACATGGGGTTTACAATAGGGGGCTGTGTAACTGTGTGTTCAATAAAAAGGCTGCAAGGAGGGCCAAAATTTGGAGTCGTTCAGGTCGGGTGCAGAGTTTACAGCTCTGAGACTCAGACTGAGCTTCCCCTCGCGCAAGTAAAAAAACCAATCAATCTCTGATTGTCTTGCTTTGCTCACGAGGAGAAGTCTCTGTATCAGCAAGGCCTGCGAGTGCAGACCTAACATTGTTAATACTGAAACAAACAAGAAAAGAAGGTAAAAAATTCCCTCCAAACAAAACGTACAAAATCAGTCCGTGCGTGATTACATTGCTCCGCCCATCAGAAAGTCACCTGCGTGAATATATCGCCTGTCATCATTTGTTGGACTGATGATTGTCGGTTGGAAAATTTGTACATATCGCCCAACCTTAATACATCCCACACCTAAATGTTGTCCCTTAAATCTTTGGGAAATTTTTATTAAATTAAGTTCTCAGTCGAGTTCATGTGCCCGAGGCACATAAGCTGTGTGCATCGTTTGGGCATTCCAGGCAGTGATAATTAAATTTGATGTGTCCTGTTGAGCAATTAACAGCAATACAAAGGCATCAACAACTAATGGGTGAATTCATGTTTCACTTACTGCACAGGTAACACAGGCCTAGCAGCATTAGAGGTCACCCCCGGTGTGCTGTTTAGGATCACCACAGACACAGGAGACAAGCACTTCTCTAGCGCCACTACGGCCCTCGATCCCGTGGGCACAGCTGGCCACCTTGTGTCCATGGTGGTCGCTGACGGGATAGTTAACGCTCCCATAGCCCTCCTGAGCAATCACATGCAAAGCTCTCTGGCAGCAACCGTGGCTAAAGAAGGTAGGTACAGGATAGATGATGGAAAAATCACTTTGACTTTGTTTTCAGTTTGCTCCATAGAAAAGAATTATGCATAACTGGACTAACAGAATTTGTGTCGTTTAGATTTGTCCCTGGCTGAGGAGGATGTGTCATGTTACGACAAAGTTGCCAAATTCCTCTTGGAGTGTCTCACACGGATCCCCACCAGAACCTGTCAGGCTCTTCTGCTGCAGGTCAGGAGTGGATGCTGAGAAATGTATCTCAGGTCTTCTGCAGAAGGCTAGAAATTCAAGATCTAATATGTTATATATTTATATCTAACTGAAATCTAGTTGGTGTTTTGATTAGCTCGTGCTCTTTGCGACAATGTAAACGCTTGAACATATTTAGTGTTATTGGATATCGATGCTGGCACTGTGTATTGATGATTCCAGTAAACAGCTTTCAACAAACACAAAGGGAACATGCGACAGCATTTCAGTGTGTCCTGGAACACATGAGTAGGCAGCTTTAGCCTCTGAATTTAGTTTGTTCAGCTAAATCGCTGAAGAGGAGGCTGTTATTCAGTTGCCATGCCAACCACAGACTTTGATACAGCGGCTTTCTGGCTTGTTGGACATCTCAGAGCCAAAGCTCTCTGAAGTTGTCTGCACAGTCGTTTCTCTTTTTGCTTTGCAACAATTTGTACACAATGTACATAACAAATATGTGTAATCAAACATCACGGTCGTGTGCATTTAAAAAGCTGGCATTTATGTTCTTCCAGGTGTTTTTGGAGCCCTTCTCCCGTGTCCTGGGCCAGGCCAAATCTAAACGGGTCCTGATGACCGTGGCTCAGTCGGAGCCGAGGTACATGAACTGTCTGCATCGGTTGGGCATCCTTCTAGGCATTCCAGACTGGATCAAAGACTACGAGAAAAAGCTGAACCCACCTCAAAGCCAGAGCTGTAACACATACTCAGCACCAGTGGACCAAGCCAAGGTCAGAACACAAGTCAGGAAATATATAAATGTGGCTTGTATATTACACTGGACTGGAGGAGTCCTTTTTGTTGCTGACACATGTCAGCACAACATCAATCCACAAAGTTATGGACTTTGTATTTAGAGTATGCTAGAATCCCAGTGCTGCTCAAATAAACATACAAATGACATGTGGTAGGTGATAACTGAGTTGTAAAATAAACAGTAATAGTAAGAGGAAAACCACTACACAAAAAAGGGGGGAAAAAAATCAACATTTAAGAGCTGGTTCTAGTGGAAATTTTGCTTTTTTTGAGGTGTGAAATGCTAAAACCCTACTGCCACGACAAAGCAGCATTGTTTAAACATCTTTTAATGAGCAAAAGGAGCTCTTGAGGTTCAGAATTGAGACTTATTATCACTAGATATAGGAGACGACATAATATCTTCTTCTGGAATGTTCATCAGAGACAATCAAGACTACTTAAAGGGCACATGTAAACTGTTGGATAGCTAAAGTTTGAGAAGAATGTATAAAACAGGTCCTGTGAGCCGAAAACCTAGGTTTCTAGACATTTTTTTCTCCATTCTTGACTCTTGTATGACTTCTACGATGGAGTATTAGAGTCACATCAAGAAAAAAAATTTATATTGTTGATCATTTTAAAAATATATTTGAAATTTCGAGATTAAAGTCGAAAATGCATTTCGAGAAAAAGGTTGAAATGTGGAGATTACTGCGTGACAAACTCCCACGGCTGCCATAGTCCACCTATACCCTCTGCAAAATGCATTGTGTAGATGAGTTAGTGAAACAAACCGATCAGCCGTCTCGTGATACAACATACATCCTCTTTGTTGCACGAGAGTGTAACCGTCCATAGCTTTGCGTCTGTTACCAGCCATTTCAGTTTGTACAAATCCACACTTCCACGTTCGTGTGTTTTTCTGTCTGACCAGATGCAGCTTTCTGCACCATCTTTTCAGCGTCCTTGTACTCATCACCACAATGTGTTTATGTTCTAAAGAGAAATCATTTCCGTCCTTGTTACTGAAACCGATTCTGAAGTATGACTTCACTAACTCCGAGGTTATAGCAGCTGTGGCAGTTGGTCTCGAGACAACAACTGTAATCTCCACATTTTACTTTTTTCTCAAAGCGGTCGATAATAATTTTTTTCTTAACATGGCCCTAATACTCCTTCGTAGATTTCGGTGAGAGCAGATATTCCTGATGTAGTCGTTTTAGGTGCACAACTCTGGCTGTTTGCACGTGAGCTGCCCCCTGGTGGTTTTATTAAAACACTGCAGAGGGCAATTACAAAGGGAAATGAGCTTGTTTCAGACAGTGGATGAACTGGACGGCTACACAAAGGCCCACCATTAAATAAATAAGGATTATTTTGAACTTTGAATCATGCAGAGAAACGCTACAAGAATCCAAAAAATAAAAATGTGGAGCTCCTCACAGGTCCCTCTTGCTGTGAGGAAACAGTGCTAACCAATGAGCTGCCATTAAGTCATATTGATCAGATTGATTGGTCAGTAACAGCACAATAAATTTTGGACATTATGCATCGCCATTAATCATTTGAAATGTGTGGAAAGTACAAAGCAGTGAAAATACAGAAATGCGAAGAAATACTCAGCAATGTCATCTGCTAGTTGTAATTATATACCAATGAACTGTTGCTCAGCAGCACATTTCTGTTATTAATCTATTAATATATTTCTGTCTTCTTCAGTCTAATCTGACCGATTCTGAGTGCAGCAGTCTGTCAGCTCTCAACATGAGTGAAGATGACTTTCTTGAGGATAACATCATGGACAACAGCTTTGAATCCTCCCAGCTGTACCACAGCCTACATCAAGGTGATTGGAAGTGGCTCTCCACTGCAGGATTTAGAACTTTATTATCGTTTTGCTACTGCGACGAATAATAATACGTTTCCATTTTTGACATCTTTCACTAAATGTGTTCTTTAAGTCAATGACGAGCAAGAAATAGAGGCTGGGGAGGAGGAAGAGGATGAAGAGCAGCTGTATGAGTTGGTCTCGCTGCCTAACGGAGAGATATCAGACGTCAGCAGCGACGCTGAAGGAGGCCAGGGCGAGGAACGGCTCAAAATGTCTGA
>VVHJ01003957.1:29948-46184 GCA_015107715.1 Tylochromis polylepis | reverse complement strand
GCTTCCCGGGCGCGGCGACCGTCTCCTCGCCGCGCCCCTCCTCCACCGCCAGCATGCGGGGACCCCGCGGCAGCTCCTCCGCCTTCCGTCGAGGAGCCGGGACAGGGGCCGCAGCGATCCGCGCCTCCTCCACTCCCGCGCCGCCGGGGACCGCCGGTGGGGGTGGCGGCGGTGCCAGCCAGGACCCGAGCTGAGCACCCTGGCCCTGCAGCCCCTGCATGAGCTGCTCCCACTCGCGGTGCAGTCCGTCCTCTCGGCGGCGCGCCCTTTCCGCCCACTCCCTGCTGGCAGCCTCCATCTCCCTGCTCGAGGCCACCAGCTCGGCCATCATTTGGGCCAGCGTCTTCTCCGGCTGGCCTGGTCCTGGGTCTGCCCCGCCCTTCCTATCCACAGGAAGTCCTGGGTTTCGGCACCACTGTGACGGACCGAAGGCAGACCCCACGACACATGCATGTTTTCCCACATAATCTTTATTGATCACACGGTTGCTGTCACACACACACCGCGGCTGCAGCTCTCCTGCTGCCAGCCACACACCACAACAACAAACACACATGATAGTCCGGACCCTTTTTATGACTGGCGAGGCGTGATTACTGATGCCGTGCAGGTGAAGCCATCTCCACCGCACGGCACCGCAAGCCACACCCCGCCACAGTACCATACCCCGCTAGGAATTATGCGCAGCATTGACAGGGGCAGAGCTGGTACATTTTACTTCTGGGGTGCTACTCTGCAACGTTCAGTCAGGAAGGCGACTTCTACTGTGGCTGAGATAAGCCACAGATCCATAAACTCATTCAGAAGCATCACAGAATATATGGACATCATGCTGGCATATGCTTGAATCAATGTCAGAACTGGTGTAGCAGTGGACTAAAGAAATGGTTTGCAGCTTGGGAAGTTCCTGCTCCCATTTGTTCCAAGCCTGGAGGAGGTCCCCTGGATGGTTGGGATCATCCCACACAGTCTCACATGACCAATGATCTTAGCTCTCCTGGTGTATGGCACAATGTAGCCAACTGGATCATACAGACTCACTCAAACCTTGAAAACTGTGCGCAGAGTCACTTGGGGATGATCAACATGACGGCGTTTATAGCAAAGTCTGTCTAGCAGTGTCAGTGGAGCCCTAGTATGGTTTCTTTAACATCAGTTTTGCCATGTATGATCCAAAGTTCAGCAGTATCAGATCAAAGCTCTGAGGGGAGGTAGCTGCTGATGGAGGGCTGGTTACTAGCTTCTGTAGCTTATTCACAAGTGCTTTGGCTCCTACTTCTGATGCCAAAAACTGGAGACAGTTGTGAACATAGAATGACTGCATAACAGGCTCGCAAACATCCTCCCCTGGGTTGCTGTGTTCTAGCACTTGCTTTTGTAAGGTGACAATGGCACAGCATGGCCTGCACGTGGCGCCTAGGGGGAGTACTCTCCACTCATAGAAAACAGGGGGGGTGTCTTCACATTTGCAATCCCACCAGATAATTCTGAGGAGTGGCTGGTCTTCCTTTAGTAATAGGACCTGATGAAACATCCCGTGAATGTCGCTGCTGATTGCAAATGGATGTTGCCTAAATCTTAACAGCACTGCCAGGAGGGATGGCTCCAAAGTAGGTCCAGGGAGAAGGTGGTCATTGAGGCTCTGTCCCTAGAACTGGAAGGAGCAGTTAAATGCAACTCGATTCTTGCTGTTATGCTGCACCATGTGGTGTGGGATATACCAGCTAGTAGGAGGGTTCTCTGCTCCAAGTGCAAGTTTGACAACATAACCTTCCTTTTGTAGTTTCTGAATCTCTGCTGTGTAGGCGAGGACTTGCTCTGGTGACTTCAACAACCTCTGCTCTGTACTACGGAGCAGAGGGGGTACTGCCTGCTTAGGTGCAGACAGCGAGGCAATATTAGGAGCCTGTAGGAGTGGCATTGTATACTGCTGAACTCCTTCAGTATAAACTCTCTCTGTTTTGGTCTCAAGAAGCTTAGTAGCTTCTTGGTCTTAATGTGACCAAGTGCTGACTCTGGCACTGTGCCAGGGTAGCACATCCATTTGCTATGGTCTCTCAACATCTCGAAACAGGTCTGCATTCAGGGACTGACGGGTGGTGAAATATCCAGCCAAGGCATGTCTTGACAGTTGCAGGCCCACCTGGAGGGCCAAACTGGACAGGCTCCACCGGGGTGACCAAATCTGGGTGGTCTGACCGCATTAGCAACCGTATTGGTTTAGCGTGGTCAATTTTCTGCAGTGGCAGACCCCTGAGATGGTGATGTTTCTGCTTAAGGGCATTCACTGGGTGAGTGTGCTCTGCCAGCCCAATTGTGTTGGTGATAAAAGCTTGGTTTATTTTGAAAATCTGTCTTGGTTGCTAAGCAGGAGAAATGCTGAAAGAGACTGTCTCACTTTGGAGGACATGGAGATCTTATCTCACAGTACTCCGTGGTTGTTCTTCAGGCTGTCCTTTTAGCCCTAACTGCTGTGCAGCTGTGTTGAGAAGGATGGTCAATTCTGAACCATCATCCAAGACTGCATGGGAGAATATTTTCCAGGGCCATCCTCAACCATGCAAACTCCAGTGGGTTTGGGTGTACAAAATCTGGGATGGTAAGTATGGGACCCTGTAGTTGTGCTCCTGACCCCCCCACTGGACTCTGATGTCAAGACCTGGGGTACAAGTAGTGATCAGCACAATCATTTCTGGGATTGTTTCACTCTGATTGGGTGCTGGCTGTTTCTGTTGGTCCCTGTGGGGATCATGCTGACAGAAGAGCTTTTTAACAAATACTGCATTTAAAATATATGTTGAACATTACAAACAGTGCTAATATAAATACATTGTATCTTCAAAATACCATTAAGTCATAACTCAGAGGACCTAAATTTTAGATACAGTTTTATTTTGGCCTTCTCTCTGAGGTTAATATGATTTTTACCTTTCCTGGTATTAAAGGCACATTTAGTGAAGTACTGAAAGGTACTGTTGCGGGCATCAGCAGTAAGAATATGATTTACACCACCAACTAAGCTGATTCTTGGCAGGAAAAATGATTTAACTGACTACCTACCAACTACTAATTGCTTTGCTTTTCAATGTTCAAATTCACAGTATCTTTAATTTCAAATGGGGTTCCATATCCTGTTTCTCAACAGAATATGTAATACTGTAATTGCCTGCTCTCCATTTGCAGATTGCTTTTTTTTTTCTTTTTTTTTCTTTTTTTTTTGCAGCTGACAAGTCCCCAAAGACACATAATTATTTTTCAGTTTTGTTCAGTTCTTTCACAGTACTTTATCATGTAGGGTAAGAAACTCCCACCCTCCTTTGCAGATATCTGATTAAGTTCTTCTTGAGCTTTAAGAGTATAGTCTTATGCATTTTAGTTTAAGCCATATATTTGCACAGGATTGGTTCCCTGCTACCAGTAATTTTAGCTATTTCTTTAGCTGTATTGTACAGTTGCTTTAAAACTTGCGTAATGATGATTAAATTTCAAGCGGAAAAATACACCAATTGTTTATGTTTTCTTGAGTTGTTCTATTAATAGTATCATAAAAGTAAAACACATTGGAACAATACCATACAGAAAGTGGCCTGAATTCTTCAGAAATAAGCTGTAGAAATTTATGGTGACAGCGATGACTAGTGACAGCCTCAACTTCTTTTTTCAGAGCGGATATTATTCTGAACCTCCATGGGCTCTTTGACTTTAAAGGAATCTGTTTCTCTCCTGTTCTGTTACACTTACCATTTTATTCAATTTGAGACTTTGATGACAGTAATCTCCAGAATATGCAGTGTCTGTGGTTCCTTTTAAGAACGGCATGTTTTCACCTAAGGCATCATAAGTGCCTTTTTAGTCAGTACATCAAATGGTGCTACGCAGCAGATGCTCCAAAAAAAAGGCAGACTGCATGAGAGCCAAATGGGAAAACAGACTCTTAGATTTAAAATGTAGAATTAAAAAACATGTTTTAAAAAAAGAAATTAGTATCTTTACGGGTAATTTCACACCTTTTTAACAGGTACTGTGGTAGTGATTTCGAAAATGACTTTTATATTAGTTAGATATTGGGACTTCAACAGACAGATATTTAATCTTACACAAATCGCTTAGACTTTGTGGTTAAAATTTTACTCAGAAATTAGATCAACTATACAATTTCTATGCATTTTCTATACATTGTAAGATGTTTTTTTCTGTTTATTTCACTCTGAGTTTTATGACACACCTATATTCTGCTCTGTCCTTTATTCTTGCCTGTGTGCTATGCCTCGTTTGTAGGCTCTATTTTGCTTCAAATTATTCTATTCCTTGTAGAATGAAAACTGACTAGAGTTGTTTTGCTGCTGAGTTTTATACTATATACTGCACTGGAGTACTTTTCTCTTTCTTATTTATTAAAAAGGTTAGTGCTTTCATAATTTGTTCTTTCAATTTGGACATTGACTTGCTGTAACAAATATCCACTAAAACTGAATTTGTTGCTATTGTTAACAAATTTGACTTCAGTTTCAGTTAACATCCTGACCATAAATGATTTACCCTTAAACTGTGTTCCACATTTTATTTTTTCCCCACAGATTTCGCAAGAGCTGTTGCAGCACGGCCTATATCATATGCAGCAGTATTACGGATGAAGCCAGACAGCTCTTCAGTGCTCAACTCGCGCAGCAGACCTCAGCACTACGGCAATGGGCTGGTGACTCCTGACTGGACTGCTTTCTCCAGTCACCCCCTGTCAGCCCTGAGTCTGCATAGCTCTCAGGAGGACTATAGAAGTGAAGGTAAAACTAATGGAGGAGTCAAAATCTCAGTTTGTTTTCTCTCAAATGTTTTAGATTTGTTAAAGTTTACCTTCATACTTGCATATATACAAGCAAATGTTTCAATAGGAATATATATATATATATATATATATATATATACGTGTGTGTGTGTGTGTGTGTGTGTGTGTGTGTGTGTGTGTGTGTGAACACAAAAGCTCATTTAGAATTTGGAAATATTTCTCACTGCATAGAAGTCGTCTCCCACTTTATCCAAGGATACTCAACATTTGGGTCCCTTTTTACTTAATTTACATTCTATGGCATTCATTGTTTAGCAAAGTAGGAAGAGAAAGCTGAGTATGGTTTTTTTATGGCATAGTATGTCTTACTAGCTATCAATGTCTGCTTTTAACTCCTTATACATAGAGAGCTCCACTTTTTCATGCTATTTGCTGTTGTTAGTTCTGGATTACATTCTCAGTCAGGGTCAACTACTTTCAAGCCACCTTATACCTGAATTGTGAAGTTCAGATGACAGTGTTCTAACCCAGCAAAATGAGCCTAACCAAAAGGGAAGACACTCCAGCGTTTGACTGAGCTCCTCCAAAAGTAATTGGTGTGAATGCACTCTGCTATCTCTGCACTCTGGCAAGAGTTTGCCATATTAGGTTAGACTTCATATGTTTCTCTCTGTTTAGGTTTGGTCTGGAAATGAATTGTACCTATCTGTTATTACTGCATTCTCTGGGGTGACCAGGGTCATGCCCTTTGTGAAATTGAAGTGGGATCATTGCAATATTGAGCTCACTGTGCTTCTGTCAACATAGAAAGAAATAATGGATAGCTATGTTAAAGAGAAGATGTAATACCCCAAATGCAGAATGGACACACAACATCATAAATTTACATGGGTCATTTAGTGTCCTGATTTTAAGAATTAATAATTCTTGAGGATCTAATGACACATTGATGCTTTGATGTGATTAATTATATCATGCTTATTGCATCTGGAATGCTCATTAATGGAAATCTGAAGCAGTTTCTCTATTGTCAAACCAGATCAGTAGTTACTAATAAAGTGAGTCATATTAAAAGCAGGCATAAAATTATAATAGCTATCCTTTTTTCATTCTTTGTTTCCTCTGTTACCTTTTTTCTGTTCCAGGCTCTTGTCTATTCCTTTCTGTCTATCTTTCTGCCTTTTTTACTTTCTGACAGCATTATCACTAGGTAGCCATAAAATGACTTACATCTATATAACCAAGGTGAAGGTAATGCCTCTCCACTGTCAGTGTTGACAGGACCATTATACCATTGCACCAGATTGATGTTCAGTGGATGAAATGGATGCCAACAAGTAATGTACCGTTGGTGGATTAAAGAGGGTATTGCATTTTTTGACTCTATGACTGACAGATGGCCATGACACTCGAAGTTGAATGACACATATGCTTGTGTATGTGTTGGTATTTTCTACAGACAGACATATATACAAACACAAATCAAATGCACTTAAGGAATGCTATCGGTTTTGTTTTTTGTTTTTTTATCCAACTCTCACGTGTTTTCAAATTATCACAAACATGTTGGTTGAACAGTTCTTCAGTATTGCTGTGAAGAAGTAATTGCCCCCTTCCTGATTAGTAAGTTTTTTGCATATTTGTCATACTTAAATGTTTCAGACAGACACATCAAACAGATTTGCATATTAGACTAAGATACCCAGTGTAAATACAAAAACAATGTAGACTTTAAATGAAAATATCATTTATTTAGAAAAAAGGCTATCCAAACCTACCTGGCAAAAGTCATTGCCCCCCTAAACCTAATAACTGGTTGTGCCACCCTTGGCAGCAAACCTGCAATCAGGCATTTGGCTGTTAAGTTAATTGGGATTCCTAAATTGGCTGTAGGTGTAAATGTGAGCATGAGCGGCCATCTGTCTCTTGTCTGTTTCTTTGTTAAGCCTGTGATGCACTAGCAACCTATCCAGGAGTCTGTCTTTGGAGTGTGACTAGAAGCCAGAGTACTCGGAGGGAACCCACACAGACACAGGGAGAACATGCAAACGCACTGAAAGGCTCCAGCCAGATGGTGGGTTCGAACACAGGACGTTCTTCCTGTGAGACAACAGTGTTAACTACAGCATCACCATGCTGCCCCTAAATAAAAATAAATAAATGCATTTTAAAAAAGTGTTTAATCATAGTTAATCAATGATTTAACAACCAGGGTAATTACTTTTTTCCCTTAATAAGTTAAATCAGCATTTAAAAACAGCATTTTGTATTTACTCAGGTTGTCAGTTTGTTTTTGGTTTTTTTTGGTTTTTTCATTTAAATTCATGAAATTGTGTCAAATATTTGAGGAAAAAAATTGGCCTTGAAGCTCAGATCCTCTACCGGAAGCCTGGAAAATTGAGGAAAGTCTGGAAGTCTCACAGGATCTTAGCTTGGTCATTCTCTCATTCTGACATTGGGACTTCCAGGCTATTCTCGCTACAGATGTTCTTGTATACTATGCCAGCCACTTGGTTTTGAAGTTCTGTGTATGCCCTATCGTTTTGCATCCTGCCGTTATGTCCTGGATTGTTTCAGAGGCACCTCTGCCCCTGGACCTGGGGTCCTGCCTGGTGTAGTAGACCCAGCCTCTGTCAATCTTGTGCTCAGAACTTGTTAAGCACAAATTTGTGTTTGGTCGATTATTCCTTTGTTGTAACAATATTTCCTGGCAATAAATCTTATAACATTGGAAAGCCTGTTAATTTCTCCTTAATTGAGTATGTGGGTTACACCCATGAAAAACTTGCCATATCTTAGACAAATTGACATTTAACAAATGTATTAATTTAACAAACAGGGACCTCGGTAGCATCTGGAACAACCATGCACAGCCGCAAAACCCTGGCCTTTCATCCTCATGCTGGTGACCAGCTTGTTACCACACTGCTGTGGGATGGCATCTCATTCTTCATCCAGCATTTGTAGCAAGTCAGCCAGTGTGGTTGTGTGCTCATTCTGACATGAACAGTATGCCAAAGCTGATCCCACAAGTGTTCAGTAGGGTTAAGGTCAGGACTGTAGGCAGGCCATTCCATCCTCTACACTCACAAATTCTGGAGGGAGTCCCTGATAAACCCTGCTCTGTGAGGACGAGTGCTATCATCTTGAAGGATAGAGTTCAGTCTCAGACTGTGGAGATACGGGATTGCCACTGGTTGCAGAATCTCATGTTGATATCGCTCAGCGTTGAGATTACCTCCAGTGATGACAAATGTGAGGAAGATGCTGCACCACACCATCACACTGGATCCACCAAAAGCTGTTGCCAGTGCACCCTGTCTCTGACATCCCCTATTATATGGAACTTGGCCTTGGAGAGGGTACTAGGGCACACTAAAATAATGCTGCAACCTGGGTTTTGCAGAACATTAGCTTGAAGTTGCCCTATCCAGATCTTTGGAGCAGACACCAACTGACAACTCTAGCTCTATCTATCTATCAATCTATCAATCAATCAATAATTCAGTCATTCTTTTTTTTAAATGTATCCTGGGGAATTTCTGTGTGGATTTTGCATGTTCTCCCTGTGCTTGTGTGGGTTCCATCAGAGTACTCTGGCTTCTAGTCACACTCCAAAGACAAACTCCTGGATAAGTTGCTAGTGCATCACGGGGTTAACAAAGAGATAGCCAAGAGACAAACAGCGACTCATGCTCACATCTAGACCTACAACCAATTTAAAAGGTTGTAGGAAGATAGAGTTCAGTCTCAGACTGTTAACAACCATCCCTTTTGACTGTGGGAGGAAACTGGAACGCTTGGAGAAAACCCATGCAATCACAGGATGAACATTCAAACGCCATACAGAAAAACACCAGTCATTCAGTGGTTCAAACCCTAAAGCAACTGTACAAAGCACTGCCTCACTGTGCCCATAGTAAAGTCAGTTAAATCCATATTATGTTTCACATTTGAGCGCAAACAGAATGCATATTACTTTTTCCTGTGGCTGTGTGCACAGTAATGCATTGTAAGTAATATAATGTGTACCAGAATGACAGTGTTGCCAGGAAAGACAGTGATAGTCATTTATTGTTTAGGCTCCAGCATACTGGATTTAAAATTAAACACTAAGTGTGAAGCTTAAGTGTTAATTTTCTGTTTTAATCTGAAGGTGTTTACAGCCTCACTGATTGAACACTGTAGGAATTCTCTTCCTTGTTATACATATTTCCCTCACTTTAGGGGATTTAAATATTCAATACCACTGGATGCTATTATATATTATACATTATCATCAGGTGTAATAATGTATAATAATAATATGATTTAGACTGATGATTTAAGTCCACACATTTTTATGCTGATTGACATCAAAATAAAAATGGGTGTGTTTAGCGCAATATTATCTAATATCACTTTGAATTTAATTGCTCAAGTGTTTTTTAGGTTGTCTGTCCATATGTTCTTCTTTTCCTGCAATATATCAAAATTCCATGTGAATGTATAATAGGATTAAATGATAAGAAGTCAATTCTGACATTTCCTGGATGCTTCCTGGACGTTTTAGCAACATATATTATATGTTATGACATGGACTCACCTGAAACTCGATTGTGTTTGAAATACAAATATTTTAATAATTTTCAGTGGCCCATTCCCTAAACTAAGTGGGACAGGTGCAGCATACTGATATTGCTGAGTGTATGTCTGAATATGCAGACAGAGACCTGTGTAAATAAGATACAGAAAATGTAAAGACCTGGTGGGTTTCTTTTATTTTTAGAAATAGTAACACTGCAAGGACTGACATCAGTCGCTTTATATGCACTGTAAGGTTTGCAGCTTAATATTGATTTCATTTTCCTCCAGTGATGAGGATATTACTTCAAAAGCTATTTATTTCCCTGTAGAACAATGAATTGCTGACAGTGTGAAAGAAATTATATACAGCATGAGAAGAAAAAAAAACATGATTCTCATTTTGTCATTGGATCATTTCTAAATAGTGGCAAATACTCAAGATTGGAGTCACTTGTATTGTTGCATTGCTGACACTATGTACCAGATCAAATGCAGTGTCAGCTAGGGATGAATACCCTAACTATGTATTAAAATGGGTTCTGGGGATAATTCTGTGATTGTTATTGTCATGTTTATCTTCCAAATGTTATCTCACAAACTCTTGCCTTGTTGTGATGTTTGGCGACAGCTCCAACTCTCACACTTGATGATACTCTGCTCTTAGTGACAACGGCTAACTGAACTAAATCTGTGGTTACAGTTTTAGCCACAAATGTGACAAATCTTTTGGATGTAAGATCCAAGACATGGAGAGTGTAAAAAAACAATCTTGAGAAAGTGGCTCACATCCAAACTGGGTGCTGCAAGAATTTCAGTTCAGTAGCGTATAGTTCAAGTGAGGATTGTTATGCAAGTTAACTAAATTATGAAAATGAAATTTTACACCAGTAAAGTCACCATTAACTGAATGTACTGATAGGTTCTGAAACTGTCAGCGTTATCAGAAAAAAATCCTTTTGTGTGAGAAAATAAAGCAGTGTTACTTCTGTTATTCTTTTTTTTTCTCCCCTCCACCAACTCAAAAGTATCACATAAATAACCAGTATTACAAAGTATAGTATTAAAACCTTAACAATATCCATCCCTAAGGCCAACTAAAGCAAAATGCTCAGTGTAATTATGTCCGTTAACCAGTCATAGTTAAGCTGGCCGTCCCATTGGTGGTGCATGGAGCCACTGCAGGTTGGAAGTTCAGTTATTATGAACAAAGTTAACAAAAATAGCTGATATTGTCATGCTTAACTTGGAGGGTTTTTTTATGGTTAATGATAGGTAGGGAAGGTATGTGTTAGTCTCTGAAGAGAGCATGCTACTGCTTAAACTACTGATTTAAACAGCAGCATGCATACCTTTTATATATATTTTTTCAGCTACTATATTCTCTTCTGTCATTTGCAAACTTCAAAGAACCTCTGTTTTCAGAGCTTAGAATATCCCTAAATTCATTATCTCATAGAAAAACAATTCTTTTGAAGAACATAAGATTCAGCTGTCTTTTGCAATGTCCGTAAATCTGATGTGTAATGTAACTCGGAAGCCTACCATACAAAGTGCATCACTTCTCTGTTACCAGCCGAATGAAACAAAGAGCACTCGGAAGAAACAACACGATTGCAACAGGAACTGTCAAGCAGAAAACTCTAGGACTGCATAATACTGAAATAAAAAAAAATACTGACCTTTCGCTTCTCTCTATTATATATTGCTTTATAAAAAAGGCATGCTTTTTCCCCGGCTGACTTGAGAAGCTATATTTGATAATAATTAATTATTCTACAATCTTTGGGGTGCTTTTTTTAGGCATGTAAGCCAGTATAGAAAAACTGAAAAATATTTTTTTGGGAGTAAAAACGATCCATTTGTATACTTTAGTACTATACTATTTGGAGACTATTTTCTCCAACGCCATGCTTGCCGCCAAAAGGTGGATGCTCATGGCAGAACTTTAATGTGTAACCCCTCCTTAGCAGGTCCCATTTTGTGGGAGGGGGGAGCTGCAATCTGTTCACAAAAAAGCAGGAGACTGGCACATTGATAGAAGATGTACCCATGTGCCCTGTCCTGCTTGCTGGCGAGAAGGCTGCAAGGACGCCTTCACAGTTTTGTTTGGCCTGCACCCCAACCTCGAATGTTGCCTTTTTGTTAGATGCTCATTTTGCAGTCTGTCGCTCAATAGGTAACAAACTGGGTGTTTTGTAAATTGATTTTAAAATCTATGCACCAAAGAGCCCTTCAGTCGAAGTAAATCAACTTATATGTGTCATAACAAACTAGTTTCCCTTGCCTGACACGTATCCTCTGATGTGATCATTGTCCATGGACACATTACTGTGTCAGTGCTGGAAGGACATTGAAAACATCATACCTCCAAAAAACATTGATGTCTGGGTACGTTTTTTTGTAACCTGTAGTTCAGTGGCATTTACAACTAACGTTTTCTCTGTACTGTTGTAAAACAATTGTGTTTTGTATATATTGGCATATCAAATTGGTTGACAGTTTCATCTTAGTTCTTTCATTTAAATCTATTTAATGAGGTCACACTGATTCTGTAGGTACCTCTGGACTTTTGCTTGCCACAACTCCTAACCAACTTCTAACAACCCATGTGTCCCCCATGTGTGCTGCACGCTTTCAACTAAAAGAACAAAAGTATGACAGTTTTCCCTTTGAACTGTGCACATGTATTTGATGACAGTTGTGCTCTGTGCCTTAAAATGAGAGATCAATAGTGTTCAAAATGTCATATTTCTTTGCTTTTGGGATATCCTGTGAGTTAGGAAGTCTGTGATGTGGTAGTGGTAGTGCGCAGTATGCATTTATAAGTTTAATACTTAATTTGCCTACTGCTTACGAATAAACAGAGGCTAAAATTATGCTCTAAGACAGATTTTTAGCTTGAGGTCGCAAAAGTGACAGAGTAGTAAATGCCTCTAAACAATGTGCAGTAATTAATTAGGTGTAAGAAATAAAGATACAAGATAAAAATGAAAAATAAACTGAATATAAAATGAAAAACACTTCTACACATTTCTACTGATTCACTATATTCCCAAAAGTATTTTGGCAAGATAGTCCAACATCAGTGTCTGACCTCAGAAATTAGCTTCTGGAACAATAGTCAAAAATTCCCATAAACACACTCCTAAACCTTGTGGAGAGCCTTCCTAGAAGACCTGAAGCTGTTATAGCTGCAAAGGGTGGGCTGACATTATATTAAACCCTATGGACTAATAACGGGATGTAACTGAAGTTCATATGCATATTAAGGCAGACAAGCAAATACTTTTGGCAATATAGTGTATTTGAAATGAGCTTTTGTTCCCATTCAAAGGCAATGGTCTGTCTTATTACATTTGTTTGTATATAGCAATTGATTAATACCATATTAAAGCACTTATACTAGAGTTACATACAGTAAATAATTTTGCTGAATATCAGATAAGGTCCTTTTTTGTGTGTGTATGTGTGCGTGTGCGTGTGCGTGTGTGTGTGAGTGTGTGTGTGTGTGTGTGTGTGTGTTTTTAAATTTATTCTTGTGCTTGCTGAGTGTGTTATTTAAAAAAAGAAAGAAAGAAATAGAGGCCTGGTATCCACCATAGCAAAGAAGGTAAACATTGCAGAAAGAGTGACAGAAAAAAATAATGCTTGTGTTATAATATTCCCTCCAACAAATAAAAAAATCGCCTGTTTTCTGCTCAGCAGTAGCATCTTTAAATTATTCTGTAAAAGGACAGAAACAAATCTCTGAGAAGAGAAGATGGATAACAATATCGTACTAATGTTATCAGTCCCCTAACATGGTTGTTTACCATTTGATACTGTTGTTTAGTAAATTGTATGTGCTTGGATATCAAATGCGAAGCCACGGAGATAGAAGATGTACACTCCCTGCTTTGCACTCCCAAGCCTGGGCAACAAATATACTGTAGTAAATAGCAAAGTCAGGACCATCGCTTGTCTTTCGTTAACCATTCGCCCATTTAGTCAAGCAGCAGTGTATCCTAAAAGTCTAAAAGAAATTGGATAAAAGCTTAATGGATAATCTTAAAGGTTTGACATATATCATCATTCATTTTTAACATAAGAAACCTAAAAGATTACCCTGAGGAAAGGATCACTTCGAACTTTAAAACCTGTTATGGCTCTTGGAAGGACAACGCTTTTCAGCCTTTCTTGCCAAAAACTCCTTTTAGAGTGCCGTTTTGAGGATTACTCAAAGTTCTTTGTAATGTTAGAACTAACAGATTAGTTATAAAATATATCACCGCATTGTTTTTACTCATTAGTTTGCCATTTGTAATTCCATCACAGTCTGGAATGCACTAATCAGCCACAATATTAAAACAACAGATAAGCAAAGGGAATATTTTGTCCATAGTGCAGCGATCTTCCCTTAGGTCCTCGCGTTTATCTAGGTGTTACTTTAACATGGACTAACCACCGACAGCAACCTCCCTCAGCAGGAAAATGTAACCTCATGGCTTAAGAATCATAACAAGGAATCCATCAACCTAGCCTCCAAACTCTCTAGATCCCAATCTCGGTGAGCATCAAAAATGCACCAAAGCAAGTCCAATCCACAGCGCCCCCATCTCATAACCCAAAGTCCCCAAACACCCCAGAATTGTCATCTCCTTGCCCTGACTTGTCAGAGCTGTTTTTACAGAGTGAAAGGGACACACACAATATTAGGCAGGTGGCTTTAATGTTGTGAAAAATTGCTAATTTTCTACTTGTTCATGCACAAATCAAATTCCAGAGTTCATAGAAAACCCACTGGCACTCTGTTATGATAATTATAATCATCTTTTCTCTAACTCTTCTTTTGTTGTAGAAAGTGAAGAGTTTGGGCCTGTTTTTATCCAGGAGCCACATGATGTTATTTTTCCTTTGGATTCTGATGAAAAGAAAGTGGTGATGCACTGTGAGGCACGGGGGAATCCACCACCCATATACAGGTGTGGCATTTGTTTGTCTGTGTGCTAATTGAAATTTCAGCTTTAACTCCAAATTAGCTGGTCATTCATCATGAATAGAACAAAAACATTATTCCTTTTATGTTTTTCAGCTGGTACATCAATGGGACACAGGTAGATCCAGAAGCAGATTACCGCTACACATTCATCAACGGAAACTTAATTATTTCCAATGCAAGCGAGATCACTGACTATGGAAAGTACCAGTGTAAAGCAGAGAACAGCATTGGGATTGTCCTCAGTCGAGATGCGTTATTACAGTTTGCATGTGAGTATGATTTTTCTGCTTCATTACACCAACTTTCTACCTAGTAAAGTTTAAATAACAGCACTGTAAGTCAGTATTTATTAAAACAAATGGAAAATGCATTTTATTTTGTCAGACTAAGAACTTCTATGAAGCAAATACTTAGCTTTAAGCCCTTTGTCTCTCTGAGTCAAACGAGCCCTGTTTGGATCTAGGAATAAATAAACACTATGCTTTGTTTTGTTTTGTTGCTGAATATAGTTCCCACAAGCTCCATCTGATACTGCTAAAGGGGTATATGCACTCGAGTGCCTAAGTGTTAAATGAGACCAAACTGCACGTTTCTTCCCACAGTAGTTTGTTGGCTTTCCTCCATAATATCAGAGGGTAAGGCAACAGCACACATAGAATGACCGGGACTACGCTTTTGTCAAAATACATTGTTGGGGTACTCTACAGTTTCCTCGGGGGCAATGACCATAATAGTCTTACCGGTAGTTTACTGTTCTCAGTCACTGAGTTGTTGCAAGAAAGAAAAGTACACAGTCTCATTGTTATGGAGCTTTAGAGTTCCTACAGAATTACTTAAGAGACATCACTAGATTGGCCTGAAGCTATGTGGCAGGCAAAATGGATGAACTTCTCCTCTTTAAAAACACAGCATTTCTTGACACCCAGAGAACCAAATGCTTTCTTTACTTTTGGTTGCATTCATTCACAAAGTTTCATATACTATATCAATATGATCCAAGTGAACAAAAATCAAAAGAGGACCAGTCCTAATTTAAGTGTAAGGCAGATTGCTTGGCAGGCTTGGAATGCCCAGATGGTAAAGCACAGGCACAGGCTTCAAAAAAGTTGTGCCTACTTGTGAGGAACGCAAGATGTACTTCAACATGTACCCTCATCTGTGTTCTCAAAGATATCCAGATCTTTTTCTCCTCCTTTTTTCCACTTAAGGGTCATGTACAAATTTATGCTTGAGCTTTTTTCTTCAAAAAAAAAAATAAACTCATCTACAACCAATTTATTAGGTTGCATTATCTATACCTAATATTAGCATCATTTTACTGTTGTAATGTTATTATCCCATTTAGGCACCCACTGTATTTATTAGTCTAAGCCCAAAGCATAAAGATGGCGAATGCAACATGGGAAAGTATAAAGGGTATTTCCTTTATGAACTTCCTTAGGTTTCTGTGGCGGGGCGTGGCTGCGGTGGCGTGCGGTGGAGATGGCTTCAGCTGCGCGGCATCAGCAATCACGCCTCGCCAGCCTTAAAAAGGTCCTGATCGGCATGTTGTGGTTGTTGATGCTGTGTGCGGCTGGCAGCAGGGGAGCTGCAGCCGCGGTGGGCCTGTAGCAGCAACCGTAAGAGTGTATCGTGTGTGCATTGTGGGATTAATAAAGAACTATGTGGAGTAACATGCACGTGTCTTGGGATCTGCCTTGGCACCGTCACAGTGGTGCCGAAACCCAGGATGTCCTGGATACGACGGACAGGGCAGACCTAGGACCGGGCCAGCGTGAGCGGGCGCTGGCCCAAGTGATGGCCGAGCTGGCCGCCTCCAGTCGAGAGATGGAGGCTGCGAGCAGGGAGTGGGCGGCGGAGGCGCACTGCCGGCAGGACGGAGTGCACCGCGAGTGGGAGCAGCTCGTGC